>JAQFYM010000849.1:0-47010 GCA_034694785.1 Agrenia bidenticulata
CTAAAGCCAGAATTCATCGACTTGCCATGAATGACGAAGAAGATAAAATCCCCCTTCCCACATTCTCTAATCTCTCCGATCCAAAGGCTGGGGAGCGAAATTAATAATTTTATCAATCCATCTATCAACTCTCTTATGGTCCATGTATTCATTTAATTGTATTTAATTAGTAAAAACTACCTAAACTCCAACTCGAATCCTTCCCTCTTTGCCCCCATCCCCCTTTTTACTGGAACTCTCCAGCGTCCCCATCCACCTTGCACCCTTTGCTGGATCCCTTTTGCGTCTTCTGAGTCAGTCCATAGGGACAGTGTTTTACATATTATGTCATCTTGTAAAGAGGATGGTAATTAACTCCAATTGAAAATTATAAATTTTACGGATTGGATACTTTTATATGTGCGTTTTTAACGGTGTGTGTATTCTTAGTGATGGCCGTTATAGCGGGCACCGATGATAAGATGACATGATGGTGGGGTGACTTGGTAAGTTTAGCAACAGATATTCGTCCGGCCTGGTTTTTTGGCGGTAAAAGTTTGGAAAAAATATTCAACAAGCCAAGACGACGGGACGGGAAAAATATTTGATAATTCCTCAAACTCTTAATCAATTAATTTAATTAATTAATTAATCAAATTAATTAATTAATCAAATCAAAGAGGTTGGTGGAAGTTTGATCAGCAATGTCAGCTCACAGCAGATCCCTCAGCGCCGGCTTGTCCCACCTCAAAGAGGAGCTCATCCAGGCTCGGAAGACCGCTGATGACTTTTGTGAACACTGGATTGTTGTTGCTTATTCAGGTAGTCCAGGTAGAGTGGGAATTGTAAAAGAGTTCAATTATCCCCAATCTTAATTATTTCTTTCTTAGGGCTTGTTGGGTAGTTAGGACTTAGGAATGCAAAATTAAAAGTTTGACGATTTGTATGTTTGAATTTCAGATAAGGCGCTCGCAGAGCTAGAAATTGTGTTCAACTCATTAAAATTAGCCCAGGGAGCAGTGGAGGATATAATTGAAAAATTTAGGGATCATTTTGAATCTATTGATATGCCTGAGTTTGGGGTCAAAGTTGACAGGTTGCCGGAGTTGTTGGAGGAGGAAGAAGAGAATAGTGAGAGTGCTGATGAACTTGATGGCGAGGGTGACGAGGACGGGGATTGCAGTAGATTTAAATCGCCGTTAACAGATGGTCCTGACAAACGTAGGCCAGCAGAAGGGCCGGTCTTTTCAACACCACTACCAATAGTTGAACAACGACAAACGAGACCCTCGAGGCGGGCCCTGTTTCCTATTCTCCCGTAAGTGCATCGAACTCCTAAAAGGCTAAAAAAAAGATTTCTCGTATTGTCGTATATAAATTACATTTCCTTTTAATATATTTGACAGAGATGACCGAGGAAATTACGAAATAGAAGCCGAAGAAGAACCCTACCAGGACCAGAATATTCATTACTCCTTACCTCAATCACGGAAGAGACCTCGTCTACCGGACACTGACGGGAAAATTCCTTCCCCTTCTATAAAGTCTGGATTCTTTAAAGTTGAGTAAGTTTTTGAATTAAAGTGAAGGATATAAGATCAAACCTAATTGGGGGATTGTATTGAAACTTATATTTTTTAATCATTAGACCCTTGGAAGGGGAAACGGGTGAGGACGTCAAGAATACTGATAATCATCTAATACGACCTTCGCCCCGGGCTTCGCGGAAGCCGAAACTCTATATTTGTGAATATGACGGCTGTAAACAAAGTTACATTCAAAGGTCACACCTTGTAGCCCACAAAAGAAGTCACACGGGTAAAGATAATAATATATGGAAAGTTAGTATAGTGAGATGTATTATAATTTTGGTCGATATTTAAAAAAAACTACTATATGAAATTGTTTTGAAGGTGGAAAACCATATCCTTGTACTTGGGAAGCATGTAGTTGGAAATTCGATAAGAAAGATTCGCTCGCCCGACACTACCGAACTCACACAGGAGACAAACCCTTCACATGCAAGCACTGTCAAAGTTCATTTAAACGTTCTGACCATTTAACAAAGCACGTGAAACGACTTCACGAAACGCCCCTGCAACAGCAGACCCTCAAAGTCCCTCAGCAGCTGCATAAGATTCCCAATGTGATTCCCGAAGTAGAAAACCCCCATTGAACTTTGATTTGATGTATTTTATAAATAACTGATGCTGATTTTTTTTCTATGACTATTACATTTGCAAAATTTATAATTCACGTTGAAAAGTATAAAAGATAAATTCCTCCCGATTTGATTGTATATTTTATTGACAATTGTTCAAAACGTTCAACGTTCATAACAGTCTCATAGCTTTTAACTTTTAATAATAAGACTTATATGAGACTGTGAGGGACACATTGTTTCATAATGAACTGTGTAAGGACAAATTAGGATCAACAAAAGGCATCTGAATTTTAAATGCATATAGTTAATAAATAGACTTCCCCCTCCTCATTTGGTGCTCGTGGGTTATGGTTTTTCCTGTACCGCTGAAATCATTTTATAACTTATGAGAAGCCATGCTTGTATACTGAGCATAATGAAGTCCTGTTTTCTCTTTTAATTTCTGTAATTATGAAAAATCAGTATAACTTTCGTGCTTCTAATTTGGTGCTTGACTTTTGATGGGGTAAAAAGGTTGCATTTAAGACGTACTAAAAAAACCTCTTAAATCATTTCAAAGCAAGCAACCCCCTTAACGTAGACCGAATACACCCCTGCAAAAACATGAGCACCGACTTTCTCTGAATGCAGTAGAACCCTTCCCACCCAATCTTCAAGGGACGGCATGACCTCTTGAATTTCCCAATGTACTTGGATTCCTTGGGTGTCCAGGGAAAATACTTCCAGGACTGGATGGCGGCCTCGGAAAGCTTGTTGACTTTCCCACCCAGCCAAAGGATCCCAGTCCAAATGATGAGACTCAATATTATAATGGTCCACATGATAGCCGCAACTTGCAACGCCAGACCTCCCTTTGGTCGAATGAGTATACATGCACAGATGACGACTTGACCCGTCACCAAACCCTGCAACGGTAAAATAAGGGGCCCATACATTTCCCAAAATATTTTGTGCATCAGTTGAACGCTCCTGTACGTCGTGGGTAATGATCTGGAGGATCGGAGCTCGTTCAAAGTCCTGTACGACGACTTGGCTGGCCTTAGATCGCTTTCAAGGATCGGGATGACCATGAACAAGTACATGTGAAACAAATTGAGGTTGAGGGTCATACTGATGAAACATATTTCCATCATGTATACGAAAAGGAGCTGGTCCAAAGTTGTGAGCCATGGGTTTCGAAACTCGGGGGGATAGAGGTTCCCAAACGTTTTCCTTGAATGGGGGTTTACTAGAATGGAAATGGAGATGAGGATTCCAGAGGTAAGGATCCAGTACGTGTACCCAATTGTGTAGCGATCAAAGTAGTAATTCAATCGGCTCGTTTCCGCGTTAAACGTGGGCATCCACTTTCCTAGAAAGCCAGACGAGAGATGGATCAATTATATTCAAATTTAATTCTTTTCCAAAGGGCATTGATAGCCCCATGGACGAGAAAATAGTGCCCTTTGTAGGGCAGGAAAACCAAAGCGGGTTTTGGGGCGGTGGGGCAAAACTAAAACTGGGGCAGGAATGATGTATGGCATGGAAAGAAAAGTGTGGCAGACAAATGTAAGGCCCTCTGTTATAAGGCATCCAAATTCATCTCCAAAAAATGGCTTCTGTTGATTTTTGAATCCGCAGAATTTAGCCGCCATTTTACTTGGAGATGACGAGGTTGCCCGGTTGGACCCTAGAAAGCCGACGTGACTGTATAAAGCTGGATGAATTGGATGAATAAATAAATCTTACTCTGATATCTTTTGGTAAAGGTTTGAAAGGCATTGCCAATGACAGGGACCCCATGCGGATTTCCCTGGAATACCCTTTGAATCACACACATCAAAGTCAAACAAAAGAGATAGGGGAGGAGCAAAAGAAATTGGTTCACGTCACCCCGGTAGTAAAACATTAAGGCCCGGAGGGAGAAGAAGCCCGTGTAAAAGTAAACTATGGCCACTACGATCTGAAACTTTGTCCTTTGACCTTTGACCACACGAAGCTCGGAATTTTCCTTGTCCCAATTGAAGGGGATGGCTCCGAGGTAGGCGCAGATTTTTACAGCCCGGCCTAAGGTCAAAAGATAAAGCTGGGAAAACATTTTGCACTCGAGTTCTGATTCTTTTAACTGTTTTTTAAACCATTTCTGGCATTTCTCCTCTTTCGAATGTGACGAGGAATATTAGAAAGGGATTTAGTTTTATATGGAAAAAATCCTTGGAATTATTCATCGGCATGTTTCAACTCATCGATATGTGATTGGTCATATTTGATTAGCTTGACTTTCTTACTCACTCAGTCTTTTGCAGCTATGAGAAAGCCTTGAGGTTGGAGTATAAATTAATTATTTAAAACAATTAGGGAACAGTAGTTTTTTTTAGCTATTCGGCTTTCAAGCTTTTTAAACGAGTTTTTTTGTTGTCACCGGATTTTGGTGACACAAATCAAATTTTAAAGGTCAAGTTCAACTTGAATTTAACAAATAATGCGACCATATTTCGGGATATGTGTCAAGGCTCTCTTTTTAATTAAGATTCGGTTTATTATAAGGGCAGCGCTGTGGCTGTCAGCTGTGGACTTGAGTCATTATTAAAAAATTTAAGATCTTTAATTCATCTACATTTATCAATGTATTAAAGTTATTTAGCATTAGGTTTTTGCATTTCAAATTTTTAGCCCATGATATGAATACAAGGAGAAGAACGGCTATTTTCTTCTGCCTAGTAATAAATTGATAAAACAAGAAACGGGGGAAATATTTCATAGGATTTATCACAATTTCATAATCTTTGAACAATTGAATGAAATCATATTTGGTAGTTGACATCTTTGTGCGTAAATAGTTGGAGTAGAGATCTCTGAGATCTCATCAACTTCATTTCCACTTCCCATACCAAAGTAATACGATAAATTGACTCTTTTGTAAAAACAAACAAGGAAAACCGGGTGCGATCAAAGGGTTTTGAAACAATTTTTATAAATTGGCAAAAATATTTTAAAACGAGCCTAGAAAGAACATCTTGTAACCCAATCACGTGTAATTTTTCTTTCGAGCTCTGATTAAATAAATAATAGTGGCTATTACAATAATCAATAAACCTAATCCACAACCCGCCCATCCTCCCAATTTGGCAAATTTTTGAGGCGTCAGTAGCTTCGCCGCAACTCGACCCCTCCCGGCTTCCGGCATTTCCGCTGACTAGAATTTCAAAGATTTATCAATTAAAAAATATCACTAGATCAATTTCATTCACTTATTGAAATTTTTTATGATAGAGAGTTTGCGCTAAAGTTGTTGATTATTGAATTCATGTCGGGATTTAAATGGTAGTATCAACCGCATTAAAAAAAAATCCTACTTTCCTGGAAACATTCGAACACGCGGGCACGTAAGTGCGATCGTAAATCGTTCCATGCCCCATTGGGTCTTTTGATAATGCTAAGCATTTTACCACAAACTCTCATTTTGAATTTTAACCATCGAAAACTCTCTTAAATTAATATGACTTTTACCTCATCAACCCAATAATAGCAGGGAACAACATGTTGGGGATATTTTTCAACTGCTTAATAAACTTGAAAGTTCGATGTTGACTTGAATCCTCTTGGCCGCTTTAAGAAGTAATCCTGAAGTCTGTAAAATTTAAAATGTTTATAGTAAACTTTAAAAAAATCATTCTTCAACTCATTTAAATATTTCTATCCCCTCCTCACCGGCTCCAGCTCAATAAAAGTCTCATGTCTCCTCCTCTCAGGCTTCAGTCCAACAGTCGCGTTCAAATAATCGTCCGATGCATCCAGGAAATGCGGGAGGGAGATCAAAAGCGGCGTTTCTGTCGATAATCCAAATCAAAAGGATTTTCAAAATCCGAGTCAACTAAGAACAAAACCCACCATGACATTTAGCCACCCATAAAAATTACCCACTCACCTTTTCGACAAGCATTAATCTGATAAGCCCCCGTCTTGGGACAGTTGTCGAAGCGATTTCCTTGCTGAGTGCAGTAGCACATGTTGTCCCTATTGAAGACAGGGTCCTCGAGCATCCTCTGGTCCACCACAAACTTGTAGCTAGGGACTCCGTAGACGGCGGACTCTTTTTCGAAAGTGAGTCGAAGGGATCGACACAAGTCGGAGCTGAACATGCTCAGCACTCGATCAGTCGTGACGAAGGGAGGGAAAATGGATCCGTCCGTCCCCTCAATTCGTCGACACTTTTCATCCTCCCACCAAGGCATGTCTGGGGACCCGTTCCAACTCACTACATTCCCGAACTTGGACGAGTCTTCTATTCCTGAGGACACTTCATACACTCCCTGGTCTGACCCGTTTTTCTGATCATACCGATAAATTGTCATTAGCATATTTCATAACGTTAATTTAATCCTGATCATGGAAATCTCTGTGCATTTAATGATTGAGACGCGGCATATATGTCTATGATATTTATGTCCACGAAATTAGTTTCGGGACAAAATTGTCAAAATCCAAAATAAAATAAGCCTAAAAAATGTTGTTAATAAAAACGACAACTAATGCACATTTACTTCACGGGTTTTCACGCATAATTGTCGCTTTTAAAATTTTGTACCGACATATTTTTCCAGGCATATACGTCGCCAGGCATAATAATAATACTGAGCAACTCACCCCGTAAGTTAATCCGAAAGTATCGTTCGGAAGTAACTTTCGCCCCAGAAATCCGGACAAGGACTCCATCATGTCCACATAGTAGCCCTTGAAAAGCATTTCGTCCACAGTTCGCTGGACGAAGACTCGCTCCTCAAACGGCTCAATGTACTGAATTAGGAGAGAGCGGAGAAATACTGATTGTCTCGATGCTTGGTGTGTAATTCCCTAGAGAATCAAACGAAATGTTAATTGCTAATTTAAAAATATAAATAATTACCCTCTTTTTTAATAGTGTAAATAAAAAAGTTACAAGAAAAGGGATGTTAGGAACGGTGACCACATCTACCAAGGACCCGTTGGACATTTGGGGCTGGAAAAAATACGTCATGGTTTGTCGGTAGGACACTGTGTCATTCTCTGCGTTTATCGAAATGTCAACCTTCTGTCGCTTTTGCCTGTGACAATTTCAACCGTTTTTTTAAATTACAAATAACAATAATAAATTAATTTTAACTATAATCATAGTTAAAATTAATCCGTAAGTGACCCTTACCGGTAGACATATGGACCAACTTGCTGAAGGATTGGCTTAGCCCCTGTGACCACTTCGTAGGGATTTGTGACGTTGAAGAGATGGAACTTGACGTAAATCGGGACGGGGACGTCTCTCCATCGCTCAAATGTCTCCGACCCGTTCACCAACCGAACTTGCTGTAATTTTAATTGAATTATAATTAAAAATCTCTCCATCATCGACACTAAGGAAGAATTAAGGTTTGAAATTAAACAACAAAGCAGAGATTAATCAAATCCTTATTAGTTTTTAAAAATCGACTATATAATTCCCTAAATATGTCTGTCTGTCTGTCTGTTCATCAAGCGAGATGGAAACTATTATATAGTTGTGGAATAGAAAGATCCACCCTTCCAAGGTCCTTAGGAGTCGCGGCCCATTCGCGGGCCTGTAGACGCCTAGCCTAATCCTATTTCCATTAACAAATCGACCATAAAATTAAATTCCTTATGAGGGGCAAGATAGTTTGACCTCTATGACCCCTCACATAGAATACGTAGATAATTGAGAGTTACCCAGTGCGTATTATTAATCGTAATTCGTACTGGAGGTTCATGAGGGATGTTGTTGAGGCTGATATTTTAAATAGGCTGATAATAGAATGAAAATTGAGCTTAAATGACATTTAAATTGGCCCAATAACAATCTCTGCAAAGATTAACGAATCCTACTGACTCGAGGCAGACAACACCCCCCTCACTCCACACACTCCATACAATTTGGCTGATAATATTTTGCAAATCTTGGTCCACTCTGAGAGACAAACAAAAGCCGAGCTAGTTGCACTGGTTCCTAGTTTGTCTATACAATTTACGCATCAACGCCTCTACGTTGGCCGTACTACGTGTCAAGTCCCGTCTTGCTCGACTTACAATTACAACATGTTAGCTATTAGCAGATTAGCAGATAATTGGGAACAATTATTTGCATTTCAAATATTGCCAATAAAATCCCTTAGATTTATTTGCGTATGACTTGAGGAACTTCTCAGCCTCCATTTGGAACCGTAGGCAATCTCAACAAGGCCTTAAAATATTAAAGAATCTTACCGACACTTTATAAGCACAACATCCCTAAGTTTCAAATCGAAGAAACAAAGTAGATTAATATGAAGAGGATTCAGTGTCATAACTGGGAAAGAGTCACACAGGGTCAGCTGAAAAATAGCCACCACCACCTAACAAAATTTATCAAGTAGTAGAATTGAAGTTCTTGACCCTCATTGACAACCTCTTGGCATCTATTGCCGTCTACAATGGCCAGTTTTTTTTATTGACTCTTATAGAGTATGAGGATATAGTAGCAGACAGACATGAAGTTGTAATTGGGATTGTAAACTTGGCCAATGACATTTATAAATATTTCAGACTAAAACCCAAGGCAATCCAGTCCATCCTAATGACCACGTGAGTAAGGATATTTTATTCATATAATTTATTAGTTTGTAACATAATTTAGGTATTTATTTTAATTCTCAGGACAGTTAGTTTTAGTTGAAGTTGAATAAAATTATTTGGTTAGAAAACTTTGGAAATTTATACAGTAACTCCCTTAATTTCCATAATTAATCTCAATCATATTTTTCAACACCCTGCATAATGCTTTCCATCTTAAACTGTTGTCTAATGTTACTGAATTGTCAATACTTTAAAAAAAAAAAAAGAGCCAAACATGGATGCACAATCAGTAGAAACTGTGGGTGGGTCTTGTAAGTATTCATAGCATGCAAATTCCATATCACGCCATTGTACAGAAATCTCGAGCCTTAAATGAATCCAACTCTGGCGTAGTCTTTTAAGCAAATAAAAATCCATATCCAGACTCCTTATTTATGGAGGGGAAGTCCCACCGGAAATAGTTTCCTTTTTCAATCATTTAACCCACCCTATCACTTTAATTTAAACACTAATGGCCATATCGATAATCCTGAGTTCACTAATACTCACGACAATGGCAATTCAAGTGGTAATGAGTATTATGACGTCGTCGATATGATCATAAGCCTGTGTTTGAGAGATGGTAGACTATTGCCATTGTCGATAATGGACATGTCGATAATGCTGTATGAGGTCATACTGAACTCAGCATTATGGATATGACCGTGCGATGCTTTTTAGAATGAGATTTAATAGCGTGGGAACCTCCACACATTCGCACGTGCCTGCATCCTAATAAACGTACAATGGACTGAAAGAAGCTCACGATTTTTTTTAAATGAACCTACTTGATTCATTCATAAAGATATAATTAAGGTGGGTAATGAGTTAATCATATAAATATGGTCTAATAAAGTTAGATATGTAAGTGGGTGAGGGTTATTTATTATTTATTATTAAAAATGTATTTCTAAAATCTTGGTGATGGATTTATCGGTCGTAAATGACATTGAGAGTTGGGAAATATTTTTTTAAAACCAATTAACTCAACCTAAGGGAGTCTTAAAAAACTGTGCAAATATTTCACCACCAAAACTACCAACTATTGCAAAATCCCATGTTAATCAGAAATGGCATTTTTTTTAAACCCCTTTTCGCAACAGGGCTTAATTATCCAGGGAAAATTGTTTCATCTATGATTACAAGATTTAAAAAAAAATGCATCTACTCTTCAGAATTGAAAAAAACACGTGGAAATGCTGGAATAATAGAAAATTGCAATACAATGCTTTGAAATGAAATCATTGCAAATTTTTTTTAATCTTCTTGTTCGCATGAGCTTGCAAATATTTTGCAAAATTATGACCACATCTCTGAAAGTTGAAGATGACGAAGGCTTTGCTTTGTGTTCTGGAAATGGGATTTGCATTAGATTATTATAATTAGGGGTGGTCAGAATATTTTCACGCGGTTTGGGATAAACAATAAACATTACTATCAAAAAAGTTTATGAAAATACTTAACAACACATTATGGGTTTTCCGCATCTTGAGTTTCAGTTCACTTTTCCTCAATGTTAAAACAAACTTTTGAAATGTTATCATCACATCTAAAAAGTGGTGGTGGGAATTTTTTTAACACCAAACTAACTACACAGTATTTCAAGAGCAAGGTAAACACTTTTGTGTATATTTTGTATTATATAGTATGTGTAATGTATAATTACTTTGAATCATCGTTGCTCTTTTTAGACCGGAATGATTTCCAGCTTTTCAAGGTCTGTCGGCTTAAAAAAAATGTGTGACTAAATATATAAGATTACAGGGTGACCCCCAAATCCCTTTCACTTTAGACCTGCCTTAGATTTTACCCTTCTGACTTGGGTGACTAATTTTATTGTATTAAACTAAATCTGCATATTTTTTCTTCAAAATCTTTCATAATTACGAGAGATGCAATATTTTTTATTAAATCCGAGCATCAATATTTCCAATAAAAAGACCTTGAAACTTTTTTTTCTAAATTCCGGAACTAATTGTCACACCTTAAAATAAAAATGGGTTGAAAACAAGCTACCGCAAATTTCATAGTGCTATCAAAATTTCCAATCTCATTTCCATACCTCTGAGATCTTCTTCTCAATGATTTTAGGAACTATAATCCATCCAATGACAGCAGCTCCGATCAAAATCGAGAATCCCACAAGGAGCACAAAGGACGGTAGTTTCTGCATTCTTACACCTCACACAATCACATCCGCTTTCCAAGCCCAAAACCAGCCAAATCCCCCGGAAACCAATCAACTTAACAACTCTAGTCAATTAAACCAAAACTATCAATCCACACTTGCGAAGGCCACCCTTTACTTTGGCCACTACCAGCCACTCCAAGTCCCTCAGATCCAACCTGGCGTATCTCTCTCTACCTTTGCTGCTCCTTAAGATGCTTCTGAAGCTCGGACCACCACCACAAACCAACCAACCACCACTGATCAAAAGCCAAAGGCAACTACAATCTTCAAGATAGGGTGATGCTGATGATGAGGTGTGTCTATAGGGAACCAAACCACTTTGTTGGATTCACAGGTGAGAAATGTTCTAAGATTCTTGTTGAGACTCAGTTGAGAGGACATGTGCGTCTGGCTTGTTCGTCTGGACTCTGGGCGATGAGGATGAGAGACGATCTCGGGTATACAAACTTGCTCAATCCTCAGTGACTCGACCCTTTTTTTCTTGTCTTCAAACTACGATGGTCAGGCTGCTTTGGTATGTGAGATTCCCCATGTAGGAAGACAAAAGTGAGGAGTCTCAACAACAAGCTTTGGCATCTGTAGGAGTTGGCAGGAGATTTCCAGACTCATTCCTTCATCTACGTCTTACTGGAGCTGGAGTGGGGAAAAAAATTATCTATAGCACATAATATGAATGCTACATTTAATGATATTTCAATTAAATTAAGACATATGTATAAGATGGGTTGGATTTGCATATCTTGTCAATATTTTGTATGCACCAGATTTTTATAACGACTTTTTAAATTTCGAAAACGCCCCTTGGGTAAAAATTCCGCTAACAACAATCTGGGGGGGGGCTAAAATATATTTAATCGTTTTTACCAATATCAGATGAAATATGTATTGAGTAACATATTAGCCAATAACAACATATAGATTGATTCATTGTGATTGGATTGCCTTTGGCTAACGATCAGGAGGGTCAGTAGGTTCGGACTAGTTGTAAACATTTATCGATTATCAATGAATTTATTAGTTCATAGTTTTCATAGCCCGTGTGGAAGCTGAATATTTGGTTTTACTGAATATGAGGTCATGTAATTATAATTTGGGTTTTAGCACCAACTGCTTGGTGAAATATGTTTCATGTTCATGAAAATAGAAATTGCTGGGAAACCAAAGGGGTAAGTGACTGACAAAACTGCTAATATAATATAATTTGATATTAAATAGCTTTTTGGGAACCCCTGCTCATTCGTGCATCAATAAACTGATTCTAGTTCGTATGAACTCGCTCAATAGCCCAAAGTATGATAATGTGTGTGCTAAGGAGTTGTGAATGTTGTGATATTGTACAAGTCAAGTCATACGATGGGAAATATTATCGTATGATCTTTCCTGGCCTCCTACGGTCATTTGTATTATTTATACGTAGAATAATATTATTTTATTTTCACACTTTTCTATTACCAGAGCTTTTCCGGAATTATTATGCAATCTATTTATACTATTATATAATATAGATTAATCAATTGGAGTACCAGTTGCAGTTTCAAACTTGACTAAGGTCGAAAATAATTCCCGTATGAAACCTCAAAATCCTAGGGACTGTAGAAGAATAGAGGAGACGGTCAGTCGTTCCCCATTTTTGAACTACACACTAACTCATTATAAATGGAAAGCTATAAAATTAACAGGAACATCACATACGTTCTTATCGTGGAATGGATTAGCTTTGGCTATTAAATTATTCAAGTTCTTATGCCTTTCAGCCTTGTTAATAGGCTTCGTTATGCCTTTGGGGTTCATTCCACCTTTTTCTGCTTCTCCTTCTCCCAGGCACACTTGGAAACGATTCGATTGAAGTAGTGTAAGTATCCAAGACCAACAAGGCGTAAAATACCGCTGAAGATCACCTGAAATTTTTTAAATGCATTTTTGAGATCATAAATCAAAATCTAATCTAAATAGAAACTGGAACTGATCTGATGAAATTCAACCAATTTTGACTCACCTGGACTATGACACCAAATGCAGAAGACATTGGGGACATGCCAGCGCAGATAACGGTCGTCAAGTTTCCATCAAATCCTGTACTACTGAAGAAATCCCCAGCCTAATAAAACACATTCAAATACATGAAATACATTGAAAATTATTATAACTGTTGTACATGTATATTGTGCAAACACAAACTTACCAAAGCATCGTTTAAAATACTTTCCGCAACTTGGCTCGAGGAATAAACCCCAGCCGAATCACAAATCAACTTAGTCTCCGTCGGCTTTGTTTTGTTCTCTTCAGTCATCCCAGGAGTGTCCGTATCGGGCGGAAAGCTCAGTGTGACAGTTATCCCATAGGACTTAACCTCCATTTGAAGTGCTTCAGAAAAGCCTCGAAGAGCGAATTTGGATGCGGCATACGCAGTGTAGCCATACAAGCCCATTAACCCACCGATAGACGAGATACACACGATTCTCCCCTTACGACGAGATTTCATCGACGGGAGGACGCTCTTTATGGCAAACACTGCTCCAAAGTAATTGATATCCATCATACCCTACAAAAGGAGCACAATTTCAAACTTAAGTCTAATACTAATGATCTTAAGTAAAAATCTCATATCTCATCGACATACTCTTATATGCTCTAGTGGGATGTCTTCTAATTTCGAGGGATATGCGTAGCCAGCAGCATTGATAAGAATGTCCACAGGACCCACCTCCACTTCACATCGATGAATCACACTTTCGACTTCTTCGGGGTTCGTCACGTCGGCTGAAATTGGGTCAACTTTCCATTAAAATAGTTCGAAATCTAAGACTCGTAAATACTAATAAAATAATGACCTTTCACCTTTGAAGAAGTTGATACTCTGGGAGGACATGTCAAGGCCCGTTCGAATTTCCTTACAGGCCTCTTCCAGTTTCGTCACCCCTCGAGCCAAAATTGTAACATTTGCTCCCCTCGCGGCTGCCTTTTTTGCCAATTCCTTGCCGATTCCGCTCGACCCACCTGTGATCTTTAGGAAATAAAAAACCATGTGAATGTGAAAACGTTTTAATCTTTGAAATTGTATTATTCATAAAAAAGGATTAAGCGTTAGAACATAAAATACTCGCAGTTTTTTTAAAGGTTAAAGGTCAAAGTGTACTTACAACTACATGTTGACCTTTTAAAGAAACACCGGCTCGTCGTAAACGAGCAATCCAGTCGAAAATGAGTAGAATGACAAATGCCAAGATTACAGACCCTGTCGAAATCGTCGACAAGTTGAGCCAACAGCACAGGCCCATTTATTATTTTTGAAAATTAAATTCAATGAGCCTTTAAGTAATTATCAGTTGAGTTGACACTTGACAGGGTTATTGTTGACTTTCCCGCTCAATTAATTACCCGACGCAGGCTATAGTTTATCATGCTTACAGATTAATCATTATTCTAAGATTTCAAAATTGAAACTGCTTTCTAAATCAGAAATATAAAGATCTCTTAATAAATAAACCAAAGTTAGTTCGCTTGAAGATCTTCTTCTTGGAGTTCACGGATTCTCTGAATTCGTTCTTGGTACAAGGATCTCCTGAGGAATAATTTTTTTATGAAATGCCAAAATTAGCGAATTAAAATTAAATGTATCGTTTAGGATTTACAGCTCGGCGGCGACGTCTTCAAACTGCGGGATTTCAAAATCCTCGAAATCTCCTTTAAACGTGTTGAGTCTGAGAAACTTTAACGAGGGCAAATCTGGAAGGACTCCTATGGACGAATATACATTTTTAATAGCTTTAAGAATTAACATAAACCTTCATAAACCCCATCACAACTTACCATCTTGTAAATACTTGTCCCTTAAATCGGATAGTCCTTGATCCTTATTCCCGGAAAAAAGATTGAAAACATCTTTCATTACATATAACTTCTTGGATCTTATCAAAGCTTCCTTAACTCCGTCCAAC
Organism: Agrenia bidenticulata; assembly: GCA_034694785.1. Lineage (NCBI taxonomy): Eukaryota > Metazoa > Arthropoda > Collembola > Entomobryomorpha > Isotomidae > Agrenia > Agrenia bidenticulata. The sequence continues at coordinate 14,891 of JAQFYM010000849.1, forward strand.
GTGTCTGTTGTGAGTCCTGAGGAATTCGGATGATTCTTTAAAACTTCTCTCAGATAAGCAAGCCTTACTTTAAAAAAATGAGATTTCAGTTCATGGTCATATTGTACAAAAATACGAGAAGACTTGTCAAATTAACGGCAAACGAACTTACATAATGTGCTGTCATTACAAGAGTTCAGATAGGTTTCCTTACTTTTGATACCGATGATCAATAAGAGATCACTTGCCCCAAATAGACTTGTCAACTCTGACTTGACAATTTCACTTGTCTCGGACATTTGTAAAAGATATTTTGGGTTTACAAAACTATCCCGCAATCGGAGTTCCCATCCCACGAGATTCTGGTATGGTCTTGACAGAGATCTGTCTGTGAGATTCTGAATGGGCTATTTTTGGAGCTTAAGAATTGCAGTGTGTACTCGAAGATCTTGTTCAATGCCTCTAGGAGAACACTGTTGTAAGATAAAGGCTATTATGTACGAGAATAAGATTGTCGATACATTCAAGAGCACAAAATGTCAACCGCTTCCAGTTGTGAAATAGTATTCGAAAAAAAATAGATGAAACAGGGAATACTTTAACTCACGGATTTTTTGTATTCACTTAAATATTCTGTAAATATAGTGATAGTGAGTAATTTTGTCTAGTCTTTTGTCTAGTCTTTGGCATATAATCAGAATTTGAAGCAGCAATAAACCTCAGCGTCGGACGATTTTTTTTCAGGTTCTGAATCATGTTGGAATTGTTGGGTCATGGGTGCATTCGTTATTGTCTTCAGAAGTTTAGCGAAAAATTCTCATAAGCTATCATATATTAATATCAAATATGACTAGTCAAGTCTGTTTAAGTTGGCTGACGACTTGCAGCTGCGATCTCCTCGCCCCTCGTAGTGGCTGCTTCGATGGCATTAATGATTGTGGAACGTATTCCTCCCTTTTCCAGCTCGGCAATGCCAGCGATCGTAGTCCCTCCAGGAGAACATACCATATCTTTCAAAACTCCGGGGTGAGTACTGTCTTTAAGAAGTAGCTCTCCAGCACCTTTCAAAACCTGAGCAGCGATCTCCAAGCTCGCTGCCCTAGGAATCCCCATCTTGACAGCACCGTCAGACATGGCTTCGATGATTGGGAACATCTACAAAAAAACAATTAATAAATTAGTCCTGTCTGACACTGACATTTCTGACCATTGAAAATAAGTTTTTAATAAGGAACTTTACAAATCCTATTCCAGAACCAAAGAGAGCGCAGTATGCATTGATCTGATACTCTGGAACTTCATAGCAAAGCCCAAGTGGCTGGAACATGTTTAGCATCATTTGCTTATCCGAATCAAAGCTGGGGGGAGATACAGCAAATACTAAATAGTTGTATTACAATTATTAGCTTAAAACACACTCTATATGCCATTTATGATTTTAGACATACCTACGACTCCAGTAGCAACTTTGAGACCAACGTTAGGCATCACCCTTATAGCTTTAAAGTTGTATATATGATTTGAGGCGCCTCCAAAGCTGAAACTTCTTTTGATCTTGTCGATAAAACGGTCGAGAGGAATTCCAGCCATTATGGAAATGTGAATAGCACCGTCTTTTAAAGCTTTGCCAGCCAAGTCCTTTATTAGGGCGTCCACAACCCGTGGAAACACTTGAGGCTTCACAGCCCACATCAAAACATTCGACTCCCGGAGCACAGCATCTGTCAACATCAACAATCACGATAGTCAACAAGCTAGATTATAGAATCCCAATTCGAATTTTAAAAACATATCTCTATTAATTTTTATACCGTTTCGGAGCGTTACTCTGCAACCGTAGGCCTTCCAAGCTTCCAGAGTCGCGTCAGACGTTGCACTTACAATCACGTTCGCTGGATTCAGCAATCCTAAATTAAATTCGTGTAAAAAACTGTAAGTTATAATTTTCCATATGTAGTGAAAAGATACAGCAGGTAATTAAATGGATTAGACTTATCAAACCTCTGTCGAAGAGAGGAAAAGCAATAGCCTGACCCATCGTCCCCCCTCCAATGATCCCAAGGATTTGACTTGCATTTAGAATGCTAGATCGAGCTGACGTTTGACCTGGCACGCACTGATTAAGCGGAATTGACATGATGGACCACCAGCAGCTGTCCTCAAACTCTTGATTCTTCCGTACTTCTTTAGTGCACTGTCCTCAATCGATCTGAAATGAAAATAGCATTGAATTTTAATAATTTTATTGGTAAAATCTATTGCAGTTTGCAGTCTTGGTTACTATGCAGTATACTTCACGGCCAAGATTAATGGACTCTTCTGGACAAGAAGAGTCCATTAATCTTGCTTCACGGCTGTCAGTATTTACGATAAAAACGGTCAAAAAGTATCTGTCCAGTGACCAGTGACCACTTTGCAATATGAACTGTTGGGACTGTACAGTAATTTAAATTACTTGCCCCTTGCCCGTTCAGTGACTAGGGAGAGGGATTGTAGAACCTCTGGGAGGAGGTTTCTGACAGTTTGTCTGCCTTTATTTTAATTTTTTTTTAAATTTCGAAATCAACCAATTGAAAATTTATATTTTAACTTCCACTGACGACGTACGCAAAATGTCAAAGGTGTCAAAGGCTAAAGGTTCAAGGAACGTGAAAACCAAGTGGAATTTAGTTTATTTACCTTGGGCTATGTCAAATTGTTAATTTTTGAACGTCAAAACTTCTCTCCCAACTTGTTCTAAATGATTTCGAAATTTAAACTCTATTGGTAATAATTTCCCCGCCTTTTTAACAAAAATAAAAGGGGCCCATTGAGACTAACTCTGCATACAATAAATTTTGAGCTTTTGCTTCTACACATCCTATCACATCTATATACATGAAAATCGTTGACAAAAAATATAGGATGATCAAAAATAATCAAGCTTTATTCTTTGTACGAAACCACAAAATAATCATAAGTCAATTTTCTGAACAAAATATTTACAATAATTAACCAACAAATTTTAAAAATACAAATACAAGTAATTCTAATTACAATAAAACAAGTTAAACCAACAAAGAGATTTCGGTCAGTTGTAGTTTTACCTGGCTTTAAAATTTGCATATTAAGAGTATGAACACTGCTAAAAAAAATCAGCACATCTATTCCCAGCTACTATTTCTCAGACTGGAAAGTCAAGTTCCAAGTAGCATAATCCCCATCCCCCTTCCCTAAAATCTCTAAAAGCCCTTCCACACTTGTCCCCTTCAAATCCACCGCGGACTCATAAGATCTCGGCGCGAAGGGTCTGTTCTCCTTACAAAATGTCCAACTCTCCGGCGTCCCAACTTGATGACCCATAATCATTTTAGCCTCTTCCCGTATCACCTGCATAATCAATAAACTTACAAAACCACCAGGTTCAATCAATTTTAGCAATCCTTAAAGCCCTCACCTCGCAAAAGTCGTCCAGCGGAAGGTCATTATCATCATACCCGAAGGGGTTTTCAATTTCCCACCCGATCGCAAGAATCCCAACTAAGGCAAAGGTCACTAGCCCTATAATAGGGACGGTGACCCAGCCCAGAGTCTCTACTAATTGATACGGCAGGGCCAGCAAGTAAAGCCAAAGGGAATGATGAAGATGGACGGAATAAGCCAAGGGCATCGGGGTCCTTAGGATCCGTTCAAATTGAGTTAGGAACTCTGTCAGGTTATTCACATGAGTAGCTCCGACTGTAAACCAATTCAGTCTTCTTAAATCTTTGACCTCGGAATGTATGACCTTTGGAACTGCATCTCCCTCAAAGGGGTCACTTACATTCAATAGCTCGAGACGCACAGTACGAGTCTATGTAGTAGATCAACTCGAGTGGGATATTCGTAGGCTTGACATAGTCATGAGCCATGTACATTGAGTCCCTCCGTGTGAAGCTGGCGACCTCCGAGTCCCTAATAGCCAGCGCTGACTTCCGTCTTGTCGACATTGTTCTGGGTCTTTGTACCGCCTTCTTCCCCCCTGTGGCCTCAGTCACCTCTGGCACATCCATTGTCACTTTCCGTGTTAGATTGTCTTTGGATTTGATTTTAATCTCATTGCTGGGAGTGTTGTTACCCGGGCGGGCATTATTCGGACGATCAAAGAAGGTCCTTGTGAACCTGGGTATGTGGCCAATCAGCTCCTTCATGTCCTCGTCTTCTGTGTATGAGTATTCTTCACGGAGGTAGTTCTTGGTCGCATAGGCAAAGGCGACCAAGAGTTTAATCGCTGTTGCTTTCTCAATTAGATCTTCCGAGGGGTCTGGGCTGAGATTTTTAGGGTTACCTTTTCCAAGCCAGAACAACCGGGTGAGGATTCGGATGCTGTGGGTCATTTTTGACCAGATGTTTCGTCCTTCGTAATATCTAATGAGGGTTGAGGTATTGAACGACAAAGTTAATTTTAGATTTTTTTGACACGCTATGAAATTAACACTACCGCAAACTCTCTATTATGACTGACATCAATTAAAAAAGTTATAATAAGATATTTAAATTTTGAAACTTAATAAACAATTACCTGTCATATGCCGTGTTGGTCCGAAATACGAGGAGCATACCAATGACAAGACCTAAAATGGGGACAAGTGTGGGTGTGAAGCTCATCTTCATTCCCGGGACGTAATTGTGGACACAGACGATTGCGGTCGTGTAGATAAGTACAAAGAGGATTTGAGGCCAAATGGCCAAAATCACAGTCCCCTTGACTCAAAACATGAGCTGGGAATTTTCGGTGAGCCATTTTCGAATGAAAAGAGGAGTTTTCATTGTCTTTTGAAATGCTACAGACTTATTATATAACGATTAAACTTAGCTGATAAGATACCTATCGACTACCCGTGGGAGCCAAAATAAAACTGGAATTGATTTACTCGTTTAATTGATCGTCTAAAAGTAAGATTCATACATAGATAGTCTAATTTTTTTTGCAAAGCTTTGGCATAAATTTGTCCATTGTATGTCGAGTGGAATTCTGAGAAAATCATAACAAGTTCCATTTAGATTAGCTGGATACTCCAAGCTGTTCCAAAGGCAAACCGGTTTGGTAAACTGGAAACTGGAATGCAATTAAAATAGTCCTTAAGATACATCATTGGATTCTCAATCAATTTTGTGACATTGTGACTACACTCTGCAATGTAATATTTCCTGGTCTTAATTTTTGGTTTCGCATTAGTTGAGAATGTTTAATCTAGTTGTGATTTCAATTCATGATGAACAGCAATAGGGAAAAGCTGAACAAAATTCCTCACTCATCTCGTTTTTGACCAAAGGTGATAGGAGCAGGACATGAATTTGCGTATTCATTGATTAGGATTGATAAAAAAACAAAGCTTCTTTGTTCTAAATCTTGGCTGTGCATATTAAAACTCATTTAGTCTAATTAGAGAATTGGGAATCAAATTATGATACACCAGGCTGTACTAATAAATAGTTAGTTTCTAGTTGCGATATATTTTACTTGTAAAATTCAGATGGACATTCTGTAACTTTTTTCCATGTTGTGTTCCACTCGTTTCATTGTCTTTATTTTTTATTTCGAAATTCTCTACTGTATACCAAAACGTGTGGTTTTAATTGTATTACTCAGAAAGGTAAAAAGGGATGTTGCACTGATGTGATTGAAATTAGTATCATTGATTTATTCGAAAATTCTCCAAGGAATTTCATTCTCAAGTATAATATTTGAACCCCTTTGCCCTGATATATTTTTTGATTCATCCGCACAAAATTTCGAAAGGCAATCATTTCCACAGAAATGGACGGAAGCTAGGACGATTCCATGATCATTTGGTCCTGGTACACCCTGCCCCTGTCGAAAATCTCTTTCGCTCTGTTTGTGACAGAACATTACAGGCCTAGTGGAGGTGAACAGAGGGGTCATGCATTTGAAGCACTTTGTGAACGGTCCGCGTTCCAGAGTTTTTCGAAGGTTTTGCGGAATTACAATAGAGTTATCTATACTAACAATTTGTACATCTTCTTTCATAGAATTCACCACCCTTGAAGAAGTACTGAGGTCATGACCTCCATTGCTATCGTCTTGAATAGTCATCTCATTTGAACTTTTATATTCTGCATCGATTTTTCCCATCGTATTGTCCAGCTGGTGACAAGTGTTATTTTTACGGGATAATAATTCATGTACATGAACCGCTCGAAAACACAGTTCAAGCAGGGTCGAGGGTTCCTTAAGTCCATCGTATTTAATATTAATGAGGTCTTCATCAAAATTCACTATCTTCTTCCGACCATTTAAATCCAACTGAATCTTCGATAAGGAAAATCTATTCGACCCTTTTTTAGGCTTGAAGCCAGTAGAGTGGGGAAATTTAGGTCCTGCATCCACTCTGAACTCATCATCAGTGGCACAGCTGCAAAAACAATTACAGTCCATTAAAAAAAACCGTAACAGAGTAGCAGAAAAATATTGCATACATTTTTTAACCGTCGAAATCGAAACTTACCCAAAGCAATCCACCTCGGGCCCCAAAAGTTGGATAACCCAGTAGGGTAAATAGTTGAGCTTGGGATTGCTGTCGAACTGTAACTTAAAATCCCTACTACTTTTCTCCGAAGCCGATCCGTTCCCATAGTTGAGAAGGTACTGGAATGGAACACTTGGGAGGTACAGGAGGTCACATTGGCATGCGGAGACGTACTGGAGATTCGGTAAGCATGAGATCCCGCGGGGTAAGAATCGGATCGGGTTCCTATCCACTCCCAACTGTTCTAAAGAAGTCAATCCCCGGATAACTTCATTAGGGATTTCCTCTATACAATTCCCAGAGAGTTCAAGGAATTTCAACTGACCCAGGTCACCTAGTTCTACAGAAATGATTGGAAATTCAAACCGAAAACATTAGACCCGTCTCATACAAATGATGACAATGTTTCGGTCACTACGTTTTATTAAAATAAATTCTTAACCTAGTGGCAAGTCCTCCAAGTGGTTCTGAGTGATCATTAAGTGCTCCAGAGCGGTTAGATATTTAATCGTCTGTGGTATGTTCCTTAGTTGGTTTTCTGACAAGTCCAAAACTTTAAGAGACACGAGCTGACTGATTTCCGTCGGTAGGGCGGAGATTTGATTTCCTACGAGGTAGAGATTTGTCAGATTCTTCAGATTTCCAATCTCCATAGGCTATGGAATATCACAATTTAATTATGAATTATTTTGATTAGTTTCCATTCAATTCAATTGACTTGATGATTGTTTTTTTAATCGAAACACAATCACGAAAAATAGTCCTTTTAATTGTCATGAGTGGTAAATGGTCTGTTTTTTGTACTAAGTGGGTAAATGTTATGAATGGGTTTTGAGTAGTGGGTTATAATCAGTGGGGAATTTCCGTACAAGTTTGCCATGCACCACATTCACATTCTTTGAAATTATGATTTACAGGTTTTGATTTTTTTAGGGCCCACTTCAATTGGAGATTTAGTCAAAAATTTTATACTTTTTTAAAAAGTTTTCAAAAATGACTCACCAAAGTTTCCAAGCTATTTCTCTTGAGATAAATCTCCTGGATGTGCTGCCCATGATGACTGAGAAGCTCTTGAGGGAGTTGGGTCAAGTTTCGATAATTCCAGTGAAGAATCATTCTCCCTTCAATATCCTTCACGAGCTCCGAGTCCAAGTTCATCCAATCCAAAACCCCTACTGCCAGCTCTGAAACTCGTTTACATTAAATCACACATGTCATTTTCATATAAATGATTCCATACTGCGTAAATAATGTACTGAGATTACAATTTCATATATATCTTGTTTACCTTCTAAAACCATGCACTGAGATACCAAAGACGAGCTTAGAGTGGGAGCTGAATCAATCAAGGTTATTTAAACTTAAACTGAGTTTACTGTGGTTTGTTGATAGTTTATTTAGCTAATTGCCAGACTTTTAACTTCTAAATAAAATTGATTAAAAAGTTTAAATTAAATCCCTTGTTGAGAACAAGTTATTATTACTAGATTGACTTTGAACGAGTTCTAAGAGAGAGAGAAATTATTTAGTTCATGAACTACTCGGACCCTTGCCAAATCCTCAGAGGGGCGAGCATTAAAGATTAAAACTCTCGTCTAACTATATATGCAAATACAAGTGGGCCGAGGGGGTATAGATGAAAAACAAGAGCCAAGGTTTTTAGCATATAACAAATATATACCACAATAGCCACATCAATATCAAAGTCCTAAAAAATGTCAGTGTCACATATCTAATTTCAGTTTCACTCTTTAAAATACGGACTTTCATTAATTCCTCAACTAACTCAAACTCGATTTCAATCTTTCGTGTGGATTTGCAAGGAATTAGTGTCGAGTCGAGATGACTGTCCGGAACACTTACTGGGATGACAACTTCCAGGTACCCTTCATTGTGAATGGGAAGCCAGTGGGTCAGTTTTGAAAACCCCGACAGTTTACTAGAAAATTTCAAAAATAAATTCATGGCTGAGTGTCAAAAATATTTTAAAATTTTTTATATTTCAGGTAACTAGTCAAAAGCTCCGTGTTGCGATGATCTAGTCGATTGACACTGATGACTGATGACTGATGAGTGGCCTGCGGGGTCAATAATCCTTCGGACTCCTTCCTTCGCTGTATTTTCATGATCATGTAATATTTTCTTATATTGCCTAATATCGACTGACTATTCAGTTAAATTCTTCAAGATATTCATATCTGTACTTGCGTTTAAACTATTGAATTCCAGGAGATGAAGTTATGCAAATTATATATATTTTTAGACGGAAATAACATTTTTATATTGAATGCTGCTTATACACATTTCTAGAAAGAGGATTAGTAACATTCAATTCACTTATTGATTAATATGAATAGAACTAAATATTATAAAACTTGAGTGTTTGAATTGAATTGTCAATTAAATTTTTTAAATAATTATCAATAAAACTATTTCCATAAGTTCCTATTCGATAGGGTTTAAAATTAATTCAGGGGTCGAGCCTTACTTTTTGCTGCAGCTGCGGCATAATTGTCTTTGGCAGCCTTCACCGCGGCCTCTGCAGCAGTTACAGCAGCAGAAGCTTCAATGGCCATGGCAGCCGCGTCTGCAGCATTGTTGGCAGCGTCAGCGTCCTTAGGATTCGCGGCGGCTGCAGCCGCAGTTTCAGATGCTGTTTGAGCCGCAGCAGCTGCACCCTCTTCTGCTTGCTGAAGAGCTTCGGTGACCTGTAATAACGTATCTGTGGCTTCTGATGTTGACCTCTTTCGGCAATTGGCGCAGTGGTCTTTGTCATCGACTTGAAAATCCCCAGGGTTCATTCTGCAGAAGATCTCCAGCTCCAAGTCTAATTTCATTTCAAAACACAATTAGGATTATACATAAGGACAGCTCGTCAGATTTAAAATACATTAAAAAGTCTCACTAGTATTGCAAACTTGTGCACAGACCAAAACGCCCGGATTTTGATAAACCCTATCGTCATTAGCACAAATCCACAAGTCTTTGTCACTGGACCAACACTTGACAATGGCCTTGCATTCCTTTTCCACGTCGGTTCGATTGAGCACCTGAAACTGGAGATCCTTGGGCAATACAGTGTGTACTGCGGCAATTGTATCCGACGTTTCTCCAGGAACCAAGAGGTCATCTTCCGTTGGTGGTGGTATGGCATTTGGTGGGGCTCCTCCCTCATCCCCATAACTTAAATGAGAAAAGAAAATAATTACTCTGATGATGACTTGAAGGATTCCTGAACATTTGATGTACAACATGGTGTGTGAATTCAAATTTTAGTCCTATGAGTTGAACTCGGTGATGTATTTCAGTCTGGGCTATAACTATAAATTACAAAGATGAATTTTCATTCAAAATAGAAATAAATAGCTTTGTAATTCCACTTGACTTTCTGTTATGACTAGGAAATTGGCAAACGTCTGAGTTTGAAAAAGGGCAAGATTCTCTAGTTGCTAAAGAATGTGTTGACATTTAGCGTTGATTGTTTTGAATATTTGATGTGAATAACATGAGATATGCTTCACCTGCCTCCAGCTCCTCCGGGTTTATGCTGACTGAGCTTTGAACTATTAAACCCATGCTTATAATTCCATACATCTATAATATCTTGTAAAACAGTAGCCAACATATTTATTAGGTAATTACACATAGGAATAGATTTATATAATATAATTCATGTAAAATAAATATAATTTATATATACGACTGGAAAGGCTCATGTTATATGTATTCTTTCATAAAGTGTCGTGACAAGTTGTTGGAGATGAAGCCCCCCGGGTGTAGCTTCCAGCTCTTTCAGGTTCAAATCTTGAGTGTACAGCATGGGTACTTTAAGGGCCCTCCATTTAGAATTCTTAATCCTTTACTGATAGTACAATTCCAAGTTCTGTCCATCGTGAATTTCGTCTAAAATTCAAAATTTTGAACATAACTAACTAATTGGGGGACTTCATTGTTAATTAAAGTTTTGAGGTAATGTAATTGCCAACTTACAGTCTCCAAGCGTGATGTGGTCCTTGAAGATGACATACCACTTTTTGAGGACGATTTTATTATGTGGAGTCCCTGTTTGGGCCGCAATCAATTTCTTGAGGTCACCAATAGTGTCATCTTCATTACACTTGACACGGACCTTTTTCCCTAGACGATCATTACAAGTGATTTCAATCATTTTACTAGGATTTCGAAAAAGGGGACGAAAGTAATTCAAAGTTGAAAGTTTTTACACTAATTAGAATTAAATAGTTTTAATGTGAGAAATACCGTCAACTTTTTTAGCAAGAGTTAACGACAAATATTTAAAACATTTGAGCCCTTCCGCCAAAATCTCTTGTGTAGTTCCCAGGGTTTAGCTTCTCTTTATTTTTATGCATCCTAATCTTTTAAGTCATTATTCTATAACATGCTTTGGAAATTAAAGTTTGACAATCTCGACTTAAGATGAAAGAGAGACGACGGACATTTGTATTTTGTACAGGGTGAGAGTTATGAAGCCGGTGTGTATTTCGAAATGCATGTTCAACCCCTGGATCGACTCAAAGGCCAAATCCTTTTTTTCAAGAATAAGAACGGCAAATATATAAGGTTCTTGCTTGTGTTACTAGGTAGTCAATTCATGATGAATTATAGTTCTTGACGTGTTCAAAGTAACTAGCTTTGGTATTTATACATTAAACACGGAGCAAAAAAGTTCTAAATTGTTTACTGTGAAATTGTAAATAGGTAACCTAAGCCAGAAACCGATGGCTTAACATTATAGAGGGAAGCCAGGGAATGTGTTCGGGTATATAATTGACAGGATGTTCCACTTTAGGCAAAAGGCTTATAAATCATGTTTTTTACAGTAGTACTAAAGACTAATAAAAAAATAAAAATCTATACAAGCATTAAAATAAATTGGTTTCTGGCCAAGTGGAGAGGAGAATATAATAAAAATAAAAATATTTAATATGAAACCGATATTAGAAACTCCAATCAATTTATGTTATGTTGTTGTGCCTGAGTACCGATTTCCTGGCCGTTATATACTGGACCGTCAGACCCTTGGGATTCAAGCTAGCTAAAGGTCATCAATCAGGATCCCCACAAAATTGTCACGGGGCAAAGTTGGACAAAACGTTTTCATCGTCATTCGTAATCTTTTCATTATCAGACGATGTTGTCAGTACTGCTTTTATCAGTTTTATCCCTCTTGAAACTCTCTGAAGGGATTGATTTGAATGCAGTCACAGCCCCTTTTTCAAATTGCCACATTAACTTGATACAGTTTCGAATAGAGGAGGATCTCAAGCTATCCACATCAACTCCAGTACTCTTGGAGCACATCAGCGCATTCAAAAATCCAGACGTCTTCGTAACCTATAACTACGACTACCAGTATGTTCACCCCAATGGGTCCGTATCACCCCGAAGTTGGGGCATGGACAAGGTCTACCGATGGAAATGCCTTTTAAGCGTCTTCATTCATCCCCCACAAAAATCGAAAAAAACGGCCCTGTTCTTCTACCGGAACGGGGATTTTCGACATCCTAAAGAATTCGGAGAGTTCCACCCGACCATTTTGAAATACGGAGGAAAGGAGTACATAGAAAGCTATGTGACCGGGTCCCCCTTCTCAGTGACCTCTGGAATGTACTTCATCCTCATCTGCCCCAAAGAATACAAATGGCTTCAAGTTCTAAACTCGGATGGTATGCGAAACTCCTTTATGGGCGAGTCCATCTACCGCCAAAAAATGGTTATTTTCCATGACCCCATTCTGAATGGTACTGACCGACTTCTTTGGTTCACCGTTTGTCCCTGGTGCCATAAAACTAAGTACACCTTAGTTCCTCTAGAAACTCCCACCCGGGTGGAACTGGAGTCAGAATTTTCGAAAATCAATTACATTGATAGTGGCGTCCCCTGGTTTATTTCTTACCCAAACTCGAGGGACGGCCAAGCACACAAGAAGCTTTACAACCCGACAAGGTCCTCGTCAAACTTGGCCCCTTCGATGAGATCCTACACTCTTGACCTCAATGTCAACTCGATTCTTTTCAAAACGGTATTCCCAAATGTAACTATCACAACGTATGAAGATAACCCGAACACCCCGACTACTCCCAGCATAAAATTTGACAAGGACCATTATTTCAGCTTTGCCAAGGAGCGACTGAAATTCCTCACTTGTGACAACGGAGGTGTCGATGGAATCTCCTTCCATCACTTCATCTCTAGTTTCGATATCTGCTCCTGGATTGCCTTACTCTCAAGCTTTGCAATCATCGGGGGTATAATAACCCTGGCCGAATTTCGCTCTTCAAAAAACACGCCCGTCAAAATTTTGAATCGATTCTTGATGCCGATAAATATCTTGCTGGAACAAGGAGACAACTTGATGGACAACCAAGGACGGAAGCCGTATTTATATATAATGGGCGGAACTTGGCTGATGATGTGCATAATTTTGACCAACGCCTACAAGGGAGATAACATCCAAAGTATCACGGCCCCTAGGGTCCCCCAACCCTTTACTAAATTTGAGCAAATACTGGATCTAAAATTTGTAATTTTTAGCGCACCCTCAATTACTTTTCACACTTACAAGAGCCTATTGGACTTCGGCGAAGAAGATCACGCCAAAGTTTCGACAGAGATCCATGCATTTTTAAGCCCAAAAAAATCCGGAGTATTCCCGCCAACATTTAAGTTCGAAATAGGAATAAGGCTCCTACAGAGTACAGTGATGCACCCAGCCTTCGTCCGGACTAAGGGCTTGGCCACTGACGCTGAAGTTGTGGAACCGATTCTGGGATGCCACAGGACGGCCCTTGTGGACTGGTCTGGGAACATAAAGAGGCAAGAGCTACTTCTGAGGAGCCTTGTCCAGCCGGAACAAGTGGTGGCCCAGAGCTTGGAGGAACTCTCTGAAAGAAATACCGGCTGGAAGTTGACTTTATGGATTGACCCCAAGATTCTTGTTCGCATTGCTAGATTTGTCCAGACGGGGATACCGCCGAAATGGCACAGACTTCATGAGGATATGCACGCTAGGCTCTTCCTCAAGAAAATGGCGGGGACAGGGTTTAAGTCGGTGACGCTGTCGGGGAACGTGGTGGTCATCTTTTGCATTTATTTGATTTCCACGGCTGGGGCTTTGACGGCATTTGTGGTTGAGGTTGGAGTTATTTGGGGGCTGGTTGGACTAGTTAAATGCATTTGTAAATATTCTTTCCGCCGGACCAGAAACAGAATTGGACATCTAATAAGGATTTCAAAACACTGTCTAACGAAAATTATGTAGTTCAGCTTGTATTGGATGCATTAGAATGTAGACTATCGGAAGTCTTAGAGAAAAAGTGGGATTTATGGGATTTTTTGTGATTTGCTGTAGTTACTAAAATTTATCCGTTAGATGGCAGAATTTAAAATCACATCGCAACAGCGAGCTACTTAGTTGATCTCATAACTATCAAATATCACAATAAATCACAGTGTGACTATCCCACACGGATTTGTAGTGGTCATATAAATAATGCTGAGCTACTTTATATACGCCAATTTTAATTTTGTCCAAATTGGAATGTTTTATGATAAATTTATTGTTTTGGGTTGAACAAAATCGAATTTATTTATTTCACAGCTTTTAAATTTAGAATTAGAAATCATTAGATTTTCCTATCTAGAATTTCATGAGCCATTTCCAATTAACCCTTCAGTTTGCACACCTTCAAAAAAAATTTAAACATTTATCAATAAATTTCACTCTACTCAATTGAAAATAAATTTTCTCAACTTACTTTCGTTATGTTATCGTTCATGCACCCAATGAACTTTTTGTACGAAGCACATTTGTTCTGCATGCTAAATTTTTGGCCTAATAAAAAAAATCAAGTCAATCACAAAGACCTTGTTGATCGTAAAAAAATGTATTAAAAATCTTGAGACCTTTAGCACATTTGTTGAGCCCTTCAGTTATTTGGCCGGCCAACTTCTTTGTCGGGAAGGACTTGGTTGCGTAGCCACCAGCTGCAGTTGGACTGTACGCCCCTTTCCCATCAAACTACCAAATTTAGAAATTCCTTTTTGTTATAAATGTCATTCTCATTGTAATTAAATTTACATCCGCGAGACTCAATATAGTTCAAAAGAATTTCATTAGCGACTTTGTGCTACAGAGATTTTTGCCTTTTGATTAGTTCTGATTATATGACTGAATAGCATAACGCTTAACATTAGTACAGTCCTAAATTAGCGGAATTTTTGGAAAAATACCTTTAGAGTTTTTTAAAGTCAGTTGTGTTATTTATGTAATTTAAAAAAATTTTGTTTCACCAATTTCATGTTAAAAATTATTACCAACTCTCAATTTTCCCCAATTTTCCCCAAGAGGATAAATTTGTTGAAAAATCTGCTCCACCCACGTAAACCACACCCTCATTTATAGCATCCATTCCTCTGGCACTTTTCATTATATCTTACCAATGTTAAAAACACTAAAACTCAACACGGGTAGGTTGTGTCGAAATTGAGAGAGGATTTAATATTATAAGCAAGGCTTAGAGGTCGCCGATGTTAGCCCCCCCTAATGGGGCATGTCGGATGGAGTACGCTTATTTTTTTTTAAATAATATTATTATTTATGATTATAACTTACGATTTTATCAGCCTGGAGGAGGCAGACTTGGAAACACTATAAAGAAAAATCATTTGCATCTTGTACAGTTGTATAATTTAATTTGTGACCTCCGGGTCAGAAGATTGAAAATTTTGCTTGGATTACGATATTTTTAGCCGCGGCCATGAGTACAGCTTCCATAGCCTTGGCCTGTTCCGCTTGAGATGCTTTAGAGTTAAGCTTCTTAGCTTCCGGAACGTGCTTATCAAGACAAGCCTTCATCTTAGTCACCATTGTATTATCCGTCGCCGGCTTCATCTCTTGGCCATCGCATTTAATTCCCTGAGCCTCGATCTGAGATTTCAAATTTCAATCAACTTTATTGAATTAAATCAAAGGGGCTGAGTTTGTAAATTACGAAAGGGGTCTGAGATTTCTTAACAAAATGTGAGGATAGAATGTTAGACTTTTGTTACGGTACCAGAAATCCAAAGGGAAAGTCAGATTTGCATTACGATAGCGTAACGTTACGAAAGGGGCTTAAGGCTTGCAATACGAAGGGGGCCCTGGATTTTTCCGTTACGTAATTTATGAACAGCCCCAAAAAAGTTGGTAGAGGTCAGAGGGTGTTTTTAGCAGTGGATGTATTGACTTACGTTTGTCAGACATGAGGATAGAGTTACAATAGCCACGGTGAGAGAGAGTAAATTCTTCATGATAATCACTGAGCAAAATGAGCATAAGTGAATTCAAAATGGTTTTATATGTTGCAAGAATATTGAACTAGTTTTTATTCAGCCTCTCCAGGAAATAGAGATAGAGATCTGGCTTTTAAAAATTAGTATTGTTGTTCTACGGTTGCATGTGGGAATCTTGGCTTTCATCGTTGGGTGGTGAAGGTGGCATAATAGATTTGCACAAAACTCTGATTTCATTTCATATTGATTTCGAATAATAAAACAAATAGTAAGTTGTTACTGTCACGAGACCATGTTGAGGGGAGTGGTGGTTTAGGTCACGGAAACTGATTTTGATTTCATTCTTAAGAGAAAATAAAAAAAAAGCACAAAGTTCCATACAATTCATTTCTCACGAGATTTTTTTTGCTTTGTATTTGATTAAATTGCCTTTATTAACTAGCGCAGCTGCTTTATGTAGATGTTCGTGTGTCCGTCCGTCCGTCGTCCGTCAGCACGATTACTTTCGAACGATCATAATTTTCGAAATCTGTTTTGTGTCTTCTTGAGGGTTTTTTAAGGTTTTTTAAGTACGACGCAATATTAGCTAACACACAATGTTATCCATAGAGTACAAACCAATGGATTAGCTTATTTATCTAAGCTTATTTGTTATATTCGTATAAACGGTTTATCAAAGTTAGGTTAACTGAATAGATTACCTAAACCCTTTTCCTGTACAAATCTCCATCGCCAATAAATCAGAGGAAAGCCCGACTCGAAATGAGCAATCATTTTAAATGCAGACATGAAAAAGTTGAGGGACTGTCGCCTTGGAAAATATGAGTCAGAGGGGGTCGGATAATTTTATTGGCTCTTTCAAGTGGTTTCCAGAAAATCTCCCTCAAGCCTCAAACTCAAGACTCAACAAGAGTCAAAAATAGTAGTAGCAACTTAAGAGTTAATTAAGTCTGGGAGGCTATAAGCCAATTAACTCCCGTCTCGTCTCTCTCTCCTCAGAATATCAAAAACGCGTGTCACATCAAAATTAGACGACGCACTTTTTATTTTCGAACAAGTTGGTCGGTGGGGGTCCTTGTTGGTAATCAGATGATGTGCAGTGTGGGATTAAATATGCAGATTAATCGGGGGTTCGTTATGCAGAGAAAAGTTGGATTTTGTTCACAGGGTATTCTTGTCATGTTCTCTAATCTAAAAGTTACAAGAGGGTAATTTGGTCCACTACTGTAACGCCACTGCAAATCTTGTCTGCTGCGACTTCACACGCCAAGTACAAACGGATGATCTAGTCTGTGATGCTTATACAACCTCGGCTCGGCCTTCTACCATCGCCCATTAAGAGTTGATCGATTTAAAAAATTAATATTTTCCATGAAAAATTTGAAAAATAAAAGCCCGATTTTCAAGACGGTTGTAAAAAGGGGGAATTAAAAAATGTTGAATGATTTTTCCCGAGGGATTTGCACAATTTTCTTGCTTGATTGATTGATAATTTTTTATTTAACGGGCCGACGAAATCTCAAAATACAGAGCATGTAATTCTAGTCTGAGTTTAGAATTCTAATCCCCGGGTTATGTTTCTACTCTTGAGGAAGTTAGCACAAGTATGCCAATTCCGTCAATACTGACAATACCTTTCATCTCAAAGTACCTAGAAATCGTCTTAGATATTGACTATTGAATTTTTGAATCCCACAAGCACCTACTGAAGGACTTGGATGTGTAGGGTTGAAAATTTAAGGGAGCTTGATATTTTATGATCTTGGAGTGAGGAAGGAGGTGGAATTTGGTTTGCAGCCAGATTGCTGTGCTGCCCTTGCTACAGTTTGTAAGAATGCTGGAGAATGCTGGAGAAGCTATATATAGAGACTATAGAGTTCATCAATCATAGTTTATAAAGTTTAAGCTGTCGTTTAGCCTTGGAGAGGCTTTTAAGGGGACTTTTTCAAAAGTTCAACTACTGCATTACCCTCCTTTGTCCCCCACTGTCTCGGCTCAGTCTCTCTCTGTGTGTCTTTCAAAGTCTTTGAAGGATTTCATTTCCATCTTTGAGCACTTTCCAATCAAGCTCGGAATATTTTACATGAAAACTCTCTCTTAAGTCACAGGGAATTTAGAACAAAAACCCATGAGCCCTTGTCAATCTTAACTGACGTTCAGTAGGAAAGGGGAAAGACAATTTATTTTTATTTTACCAGATTGTGATTCAAAATACATTTTTTTTCAATTCCAAGTCTTATTTGATTTATCAACTTCCCCAGTTGACCTCAATTTTCTATAGTCAGAAAGCATACAAAAACTGTATTTCTTAGCTTTTAGAAATATTTAGTAATGGACAAGACGTCTACAAGCCCATGAATAGGCCACTATTGATAACGACCTCATCATTATATGTCGATCATACTTCAACTTTACTGTTCGTTATAGGGGTATCTTACTCGGGGTAGTGAAAAACATATGTAACATGAGTAAGATACCCGTAATTGTAAAGAATTATCAGCTTCAACTTCTAATAAATCCAATGAGTCGTTAAATATGTCCCCGTGGTAAATATGTTCCCCAACAAATATGACACCCTGAAAAATGTGTACCGCTTAACATATAAATAGCCTACAGACAGACAGACGTTTGTAGGCAATTTATAAAGTAGATACGGACTTGAATTTGAGATTGGCACTCAAAATAAGAAAGTTTAAGGATATTATTAGCATGGAAAATTGAAATAATTTCCCCTCAAACTTTGTCCACTTGATATTCCCAGAATATCTCTAGCCAAATTTCAAGTGTTGTATCAAAATACTTGAGAGCCGAGATTTCCCTCTTGTCCTAACTGAGATTTCAATCATCTTCATGGATCAGAGGGACTTCAAGTCCGGAGAGCTTGAGACTTTTTCAAATAAAATCTCACCCCACTCGTTCACATTTTAACTCCGCTGACTTTTTATTTAAATTTACGCACCAACGGGCAACTTTGAGACCCCCCCAAACTTTTATACAGAATTTTATAAATAGTTCCTTATAGCTACAGCCCTTGACACACGAGTTGCTAATTCGGTTAAAGAGACAGACGCTACCTGTCATCAGTCACCACCATCCACACCCTCCACTTTCTCGCCCTTCAAACAGCCCAAGTACCGACCTAAGGGGGCTGTTCGTAAATTACGTAGCGCGGGAGATGTACGGAGTCAAGAGGGTCGCGCTGCGCTTTATGTCAATTTTTAATGCGGTGACCATGTTATAAAAATCATAATTTCCCACACACACTCTTGAACTTCTTGCCGAAGGTCAATGTCAATGATTTTGGAGGAGATTATGATTTACGAAGTGGGATCTAAAAATAGGATTTACGAACAGCCCCTTAAATCTCATCGGGTTTGGAGGTCTGAGAATCAGTGGGGAATAGTTATTCAACAATTGAGAATTCAAATCAAATCAATTTCAAATACTTGAGCATTTCCCCTGAAACTTTTCTCTCTCTTAGCAAGAATTAGAATTAAGTGAGGTAAAGTGATGGATATAGATCCTGGAGAGGGCTATAACTAACACCTCTCTCAAAAACTTAGCCCCCACCACTTTTTTGATAAGTTGGGAGAGTTAGTTTGAGTTCAAGTGGAACTTGATTCATATAAATCAGTCAGAAGTGGAATAAAAAGGTAATAAATCAGCCGAGGGAAAAGCTCCAACATCTCTCCTCATTAATAATGGAATTCAAGCCGGAGAGATTGGAACACTTGAGCTCATCACTCGTCACCAGTTCACCAAGTTGAGAATGTCAGGGGGGGCTATTTCAAAGTCTCAATTCCAAATGATAAATATAGATTGAATCCCGAAATTTATTACTCACACACTTATTGAAAATAAATGGGGGGAATGGAATAAGAAATAGAGGCACACAGGCCCATCAATGGGGCACGTTTGATAAGGTTTAAGTTCTTGAAGGCCAAGGATCGATTAGTGGTGGTATTTTTCTGAGCTGAGTCTAAGGAATCGAATGGACTGTTCTGGATTAAACTGGGTCGAGTAATGGAGTTGGGTCAGAGAGACGGTCAGACAGACAGACGGACACTTTTAGAGAATTATAGAAGAGATGGGCAAAAGCTTGTTTTGTGGTTTTAAATGGAGTTGTTTTTCGATATCTATTTTCAATTTAATTTCCGAATGTTCAAAACTCAAATGGACACTTAAATATTTAAGTGACTGGGATTATCTTGGTAACTTGGATATATTCGTCTGAACGGCTTATTATTTATTTATAGGGAATATGGACAAATTTGTTTTTAAACTTTCCAACATAATCGATTGATATAGTTTGACAAGTGTTTTTTAGCCACAACAAAGAAAAGGATAGTCAAACCGTGACCAAAAAAAATTGATACTCACAAGTCAGAACTGTAGGGAAAGATAAATCTGAGTTGTCGAATTCTCAGAACAGACCACGAAATGTTTTCCAATTGTTTTAAAAGTCCAAAAATCCTATCTCCTCCGCCTGGTCCTAAAAGACGTCAAGAAAGAAAAGAAAAAGTAGAAGCTTTTTTTTCATTCAAAGGAGAAAAGAACAACCGGAAAGTATCCAAACATTTAATAAAAATGTCAAAAACACAAAATTTTTGTAAATGACAAGTGGGAACCCCTTCGGATCACAGAACAACAACTTAACAAGAAATATAAAACTTTTCTAGACCTACTTCGAGGGCTTGTAGGATCATGCCTGTGTCCGTCGGTCCGTCTGTCCGTAAACACATAAACTCTCTTCAAACTTGTCGGATCTATCTGAAATTTTGCAGCTTTTTACTGAGCCGATGTAGAAGATGAGTTCGAAGCGAGGCTTTATCGGTCATCAAGTGACCCGTAGGGTCAGTAGGATTAATATATTTCTTGATCTAGATTCCGAGCCGGGGAAAATAAAGTTGGAGAGGGAAGTTTTTATTTTAGAAAAACAAACCAAAAAACTTAATCCTCAACTGTCAAGTAAAGTCACTCAACTCTCAAACTCACAAAACAAGAAACTCTTTTAGCCTCATCGCAAATTTCAACTCTCTCACAATCCCAAGCTCTCCATCCTAAACAGAATTTTTATTTTTTAAAACCTTAAAATCCGGAACTCAAATTTTCGCCCAAAAATGGTTTTTCTAACAATTAAAAATGATCAAGTAATTGTTTGGCAACTAGGACAAGACATGACCTGACATGTCCAGTTTATCCAGAAAGACGATAAATTCTCATTCCAGCTGCCAATGAACACGTAATTATGTCACTTAATGTCACACTATCACGTGCTCAGTTTTTCAAACTAATTTCTCCCTACCTCCAACTTTGACATGTGATATTGGACATGTATATGCACAAACATATACCTGAGGCATATCGTTGATGTTGATAGTCCGACCCCAACTAGAGTTTCATACTACAACCATTTATTAAAGCTACCAGACATGAAGATCAACTCGTCAACCGTGTTGTGTGTGAGTCTTAAGGGGGGGTTTCCTTTCCGAGATGAATGAATGAGATTGGGATGGAAGAATGCTCTGAGAATTTTTAATTCTCTGCTGCAATGCACCAAAAAGCTTTCATAGATTTTAATCGAATCTCTTACTATCACTTGTGGACATCCTTCAAAACTCGAGAGGATAGGTCAAAAAATTTTATTGGGGCCCTTTCCGGGGATATTGTAGGCCATTAGTTTCAGGCAATAAGTGCATATAATTTCCCGGGGAGAAATGCATAAAAAGAAGGATAAAAAAAAGTTGAGGGAAATATTTCTTAAAAAAATGGTCAGAGTGGGTCGAGTTAATCTCGTGGGGGCTAAAGTAAATCTTATGAAGGAATATGAATAGGAAATGACATTTGTTGGAATAGCAGTTTAGGGGACAAGTGGCACTTACTGCTTATACAAGGACGCACTTTGAGGTCCCCTAGAAGGACCCACACTCTCCCAGAATATCCTCATCATGACTCCTTTTCAGAGATTTTCACTCCGATTCATACCCAAATGGACAGACATAAATTACCTATAAAAAAACCCATCTTCCAAATCCCTTCTTAATCTCTGACACTAGATCCCCTCATAACTACTCTCCTTTCCTAAGGAATCCTAAGTTAGGATCCCTTCATCTGGATGTTTTTCATAAATAAATGACTAGTTGTAATACTTGAGCGATTAAGTCAAGCTTTGATTTATTATTCAATCCAAATGTTCCATTTTCGTTAAACAGATTTAAAATGGCTGAAATCTTAATTATATAAAAGAAAAATTAATTCTTTAAAAATTTAACATTACCTTCACTTTCTTTTGCTGACTAAAAGAATTTATTATTAGAAATTTCCAAACCTCTGGGTGTTTAATTGTGGATTATCCAACGCCAGCTCCGACTGATCCCTTCTTCGCACATTGCTCACGTACTGAAGAGAAGATTTGTCCAGGAGGACAGTCATTTTTTTGAACTCCATAAAGGGATGAGCCAGTTTTTATAAAATATACTTTGGGGGTCGTGGGCCCTGATTCCACATTGCCTACAAGTCCGGCACAAAGTACTACCAACACCATCGCAACAGTAGTCCTTTTTGAGAACATTTCAATTCCCTATGAATTAAATTAAATTCATTTAATTTTGAGTTTGCTTTTGCTTTAAAAAAAATTATAAGATCCGACCATTACTTACTTGGCAAATTTTAAAATGGTCTCTTAATTTTAAATCAACTCTATTTTCACCTCACTAAACACTCAACTGGGCTTTTCCCCAATCGATGAGAAATGTGAGTATTTAAGCTGGTCTCAAGTTGAGAAAGAAGATGTCTGTGTACATGAACAAATCCACCTTGGATTCTTGTAGGATTTGCATACAAACTAAACTTTCCATTAGGGGAGTTTAATCTTATTGTTTTTGAATGAATTAGATATTAATAGGGTTGCTAGATACTTGGCCTAAATTAGCTCCTGGCCATTATGCATTTTAATTCAAACCACTCACCCCTACCTCTTCATGGGGGAAATAGAGCTGTGACGCTGCACAGTGGCGTGACCACTTCAACCCATCAAGACAAGGAAAGTCATCGCACAGGGTCGGGACCACTTCAAACAAGGAAAGTCATCGACGCTTCAAATGCTGTCTATCGGGCTTCAGTATGACATGAAGACTTAATGTCAAATGCATAAGACTCGGCCAAGCCATATTAACTAGCTAATGAGCTATGCATCCGCATTATCTAAACTCGATTTGCATTGTGCTATTTTTATTATTGACTCCAGAAGTCTTTGGACTTGGAATTAGTTCAGTCAGTACAGAAACGATAATTAAATTCTACATACACAAGGACAACAATATTAGCCGATAACACGAATAGAGTGTGGACTATCCGATGCTGTCCTCCAAATTGCCTTCCAAAGAGATGACACAGTGTCCGAGGTGGTCAGGCCAAAAGAGTCCGGGACCACACTCGGATTTCTGAATCTCCTTTGGGAGGCTGTGCATTCCGAATTTGTCTACAGTTAAAAGTACATTTAAAATTTCAGAAGTGATCAAGTAAGTTCTGCGCAATTTTGCTTACTTTTTTTTACTGAGATATCTGCGATTATTCAGCTACGATTTACCTGTAGGCAAAAACAGCTTAGAAAATAGAATGTGCACATTTTTTGCATTTTTGCAAATTTCCACATTTACGTCACACGTCATGTGACCATATAAGATGCTGGAGGTGATAAGACTCCATGCTTGTGATTGTGATGATATAGTTTAGTGGCATCCCATGCAGATGCTACTGAAATCCCTAGAGAGAGAGGTAGGTTACGGTATTTGGTATTCCAGAAGGGAAATAAATGTAAATCAATATGGGGACAATGATTCAGTGGCAAGGGAATGTGTCCATAAAGGGCACACGATCCCATTCCATTTTCTCATAAAGAATGCATTATTCTAACCCATGAATCATCATTATATCTTCTCCTTACCCAAATCTCTTTCTAGGTTACTAAGGTGAGCACCATAGATGGGCAAGACCGGGAGAATTCTCATACCTGAAAGCGACCTTCGGGCAGGGGCACCATCTCTTGTAAAAGTGAACAGAGGCCACCATGATTTTAAATAATCTGGAGCATAGGAGGCATGAGGCTAGGGGCGCTTTCGTGTTCAAGGGAGGAGGGCACAAACAAACCTAGCCACACAATTTTTTCTAAGAGGGTACCTGGCTAGTATGTGGGAGCAGAGCTTCAGAGGGCACTCAGATTAGTAATATACACGGACAAATGAGACCGCTCTCAATCGAAGGGGCGCTCGAGACAGGGGCAGGGGCTCTCTAGTTTTAAACGAGACCGGGGCATGTCCTTGTCCTAAGAGGGCTAGCGCAGGGAACAGGGGACACTTTCATTTGAAACTGGGCACACGCCCATCGCATTCAAGGTGGATCATACTTGTCTATAAGATGACAGGGGGCACTCGAAACAAAAGGGGCCTGGGCACTCGAATCATAAGAGGGCAGGAGGCACTTGAAAATCGAAAGGGACAGGGGCATTCTAGCTCCAAATGGGGGGTGAACATGTGAAATGCCCGTCTATGGTAAAGTCCGATATTTATTACAAAAAGCACTTTCTTCTTTTGTATTTTGGAGGATGTAGTGGATGCACAGGGTCGTTTCATATGGAAATAATACTTTGACAGGCACAATAGCGGAGACGAGATTTTTTCCCTTGACAAGGCCATTAAGGCAATAGTTGAATTTGCATGGAGTTCCAGCCGTTGTGTTTTTTTTGCGAATAATACTTTTTTTTAAATGTAAGGTAACAAATGCTGTACTTGAAGCTTTCTTTATTTTATTATTTTATTCATGAGCTGGGAAATATTACAGACGACAGTATTTTTTTCTATCATGGCATTTCGGGTTTTTCTACAGTGTTCCAGTTTTAAGGCAATATATTAAAAATGCTAAATTGACATCAAGGCTTGCAGGTAGGATAAATATTTTGCGAGAAAATTCCGTAACAGCTTCGTAAGTGCAACTACGCGTGATTTAGACATTCAAAAATTTTAAGCAGTAACTGTAAATAACACGTCTGTTAAATTTTTAAGTTCCTGAGGCTCAAAAGTGCTCGAAAGGTGCCCCTTATAATCCCCCGAATGAAGGTAAGGACCGTAAGCCGTTTGATAGAGTAATACTCCGTCCCCACCTTCAGAGTTCGACACGACCTTTTAAATTTGGCAAAGTACTTGGCGTCTTTTTGATACCTAAAATGTCTCCAGGACGCAATGGTTTGCCCGCTATACTTAAAAATCAACCCCCCAGTGTTAAGAATAGTGAGCCAAACGATCTGGAATATAATGGCCCAGAATAGCATTATGACGAACGTCAGGGGCGTCACCTTGGAGCCATGGCGCATGAGCATAAAATTACAAGTGAGCGAGAACTGCGTCACAACGGTTTCAAAAGGGATTAACATCGGACCGATCAGATCCATCGAGATTATGTGGTACACCTCAAGGCTTCGGTACATTTTGGGGAGATTTGAGAATTTTCTCAAGTTACCCGAGGTCTTGTAACTCTTGGAATTGGATTTAAATTCCCCTGTAAATATGGGACGGATTCCGAACAAGTATCTTGCACAGTTGAGCAGGGCCATTAGGAGACAGTTGGTCACACTTCCGGTTACAAAGTAGACAAGAATCCCGGTGATGATGTAGACAAAGAAATTATCCCGAAATTGGGAGGGCAAGTATGAGCTGGGGTAGATGGAAAAATTAGGAAACATAGAATAGTGACACAAAGCTATAAGGCCCAACGAGTTTGACCCCACGACTATGACGATCATACAGCGGTCCACCACCCAACTAAAATTACTTTTATTAGGATCATACCCGGGCATCCAGTTCTCTGCAATGTTTAAATTATGAAAAGTCATTTCAAGTTATTTTTGAAAAGTTTCGAGTTAAAACCTTTGGGCAGTATTTATTCCTCCGAAATAAAAGGGGTTTCACTCTTGATAGCAGGAGACTAAATCCTGCACAACGCTTTTACACCGAAACGAGTAATAAGATTGAATTTTGTGGACACTTTTGATTTTAAGGTTCCATTAACATATGAAATTACTTCCAGCCCTACTCTTAGGGAACTTTTCTTAAAAAAAAGCATTATAAAAACCAATTTTTGTTGTGTCGTTTTTTATAGTGATTTTTTTTAATCGAGTACCTAATTTTGTGAAACAAAATTTTATGATATTTTTTATGTGCTAAATGACTCATTAACGCCCGATTTTAAATTTAACATTGTTTCCTTATGAGACTCGATTGTGAGAGCTAACTTGGGGTGGAAATATTCTTATTCTTACAATGGAACCTTTTAATCGTCCTCTTATTTTGAGATATATATATTTTTTAAATTCTTCCCGCCCTTACTTTGAAAAGACGTGACCCAGTCCGTGGTCATGTTGATGTAGGCCGAGTAGTACTCAGCATTCCATACCATGGACACGCATATGATAATCGACAAAAGAGCTATAAAGAAAACCCCCATAGTAAAGCAAAACTCGTCGATATTGTTTCCAATGTCCTTTCCAAATACTTGAATCCCGATCGTGAACGTGAACAACATCAGGCCGATGGTCATTATAGTGCATTTCCTTATGGACTGTCGTGTGGTATTAATCAGCCGCTTTTGGGGGATCCACACGAAGGGACTTGAATGAAAAATATGGGACAGCCTCATAATGACATCAAAAGTTTTGAAATGCAGGTCACTAAACATTTCAAAAAAACTTAACAATTTTTTGAAATATTTCAATTTTATGAAAAACGGATTAAAGGACCGAAATTTCTATGTCACTTTGACGTAGGAATTGAGACTCCAACTGTGAGTTTAAAATTCTCTACACTCGTTTAAGAATCTAATTTTTTAGCTATCGCCGAATAATTTATATAAATCATGTCCGTCCGTCCGTCAGTTCCAAGAGCAAATTCGGACTGAGAAATATTGAAGACAGGCGTATAGTCCTGCAGTGTCAGAAGGTTCTTTATGCTCTCTGGTACTTAACCACACCCACTGACCTCAGACGGTTTTTTATAAAGTTGTTTATATCCATTGATACGGTTTATTTATTAATCGTCCTTTGAAATTATTCTTTTCAAAAGTTTTCTTATAGATTTGGACAGTCTCAGGATATTGGTAGTTAAATATTGAATTGGATTGGAAAAGGGAGTTTCTCGAGGGAAAAAAATTCATCACATATCACATTCTTCTCGATTTTAGTTAAAGGATCGTTCATAAGCTCTCTTCAGTATCGGGTTTATTTTGTGCCGTTAAAAATGCCGATGCTTCAATTATATTGTACTTGACGTTCACGTCAGGTTCACGGCTGTTTTCCCGGAGATTTAAATGAGGATAGTGGATCTTTACTGGTTACAATTTCCTTTCAAAAATCCCGCCAGGACGGAAACGTTAAACGTCACGTATAATTGGGACATACAGCTACGTTTATAGTATCACTTTCAGTTTTGATATCCTATTAATGTTAAACATAAGAGTAAACTCAGCATGGGTTCGATATGCTTGGTAAATTTTCCAAGAATTTAATTCCCAAGTAGTTTATGGTAAGGTCTGTAGAATTTCCCAATCCCTTAATTTTTTCATTTCCTGCCAGCAGTGGGCTGAAATGCTATAAATAATTTCATATCAAATATCCCAAAACTACCAATCTTTGTTTCCACATATCGTCAGCTTAGGTCAAAATATCTAATCCAACCTTAAAGTTTAACATACGAGTCACAAAATACTTTCCGAGTTGTTTTATTAAATTCTCGAAACCAAGAGGAAAGACTGGTTTTTAAAGCTTCAACTGTCCATCTATAATTAAACAGGTGGAATGGAAATAGCATCTTTATTTTCAATACATATTTTGTTTGTAAATAATACATTAATTTCCCCAGCCCTGCCTATTTCCTAAATTGTAATATGGGGGCCTATAGGATACCTAAAAACCACATCAACCCACTAGAGGAATCAATAATATTTTTTTACATATCCATTAGTATTATAAGAATTAATGATGACTTTAGGATCAATATTTGAAGAGGATTATTTTATTTTCCAACGTCTTTCTAAATTCTAATAATAAACACTTTTTCCATCGATTACTAAACTTAAGAGCTCCTTACAATTCCTAATGATGCATTAAGATTAACCCTTAAAAGCATTCGATTTAGTCTCCCTTCATAAACCGCCGAACTAACTGCAACTCTGCCATGTCGAACCCTAAACTCACCAGCCTTAAATCTTGCAAAATGTATTTAAAAATTATTTTAATACTCTGCCTGATCCCAGTAGTGTCTGTTGCATCCGTTAAACTCCAATTCACCCTTGACCACGAGTCAATTCAAAAGCTATTCGCCCTGTTCTCAGAATGTCGACACAACATACTGTTCCTCGACAACTACCAAGTCACCTTCCCGACCCACCCTGTAAGAATCTTGTCTTGCCTTCCCCCACATTTCTGCGCCAAGTCTTGGGGTAGCCTCAGATTACACAAGCTGTACTTGTGGGGCAACCGGGACATTTGGAAGCAAAGAATGAGTTCGGGGTGTGTTGCGAATTTCATATTTTTATGCACGACCCTGAACAAGGGCTCCGCCACCATGTCGGGGAAAATTACAAGGACGTTATTAATGACTACTACCCTTTTGACTGTCTTAGCTTGGGAGTGATGGCCTCAGCATTTAATCGGACCAGTTGGAATTCCCATGAAATATCCGTATTCCTAGTCCCCTATCCGAAATGTGACCCTTGGTTTGCGAGCTGTCTTGCCAGAACTTCGACCTACGCTCAGAATAATCCACTCACAAAACATGTATTTATCGCCAATTTCCATCTCAGAATGCCCCGAGTGGGCACTTTTAAAACCAGAGAGTTGTACCTGAATTCTTTGTCATTCGGATGCCCTTATTGCAATACTCGGATAGTGGAAAGTACTCAAGTCCTGACTGTAACTGAAAACTCGTTCAGAAGAGATCAATCAAGATGTCAGAGGTGGGAAATAATTGCAAACTATAATTACGAAAAAC
The DNA here is from genome assembly GCA_034694785.1 of Agrenia bidenticulata. Lineage (NCBI taxonomy): Eukaryota > Metazoa > Arthropoda > Collembola > Entomobryomorpha > Isotomidae > Agrenia > Agrenia bidenticulata. Next base: position 43,710 of record JAQFYM010000849.1, read on the forward strand.
ATGAGTTCAACTGCGCGCGCGAGTTTTCAAAATATTGCTCAAGAGACGGACAGGTCATCGACCCTCTTGCCTTGACGTTGGACAACGAGCGACACATTTTGGTCGACAGAGTTGGCTATTTTCCTCCGTTAACTGAAGCCATGTCGGCGAAATTTCTGTTCATAAACATGCTTAACCACTGGCTAACAAACCCGTTGAATATAATGTATCGAGATTTAGTCTCCGTTCCTTTCCATCAAAATAAATCGCTCTCTTTAGACTGTAATATAATCAACTTGTCTAATTGGAAGAAAAATCCGCTAGAGGCGGATACTTGCACAGGAATCGGAGATAGGGTTTCTGAGCACACTCTAATCGAGAAAAACGTCTCCCACCGACTCAATCTCTTCAGTCGTAAATATATTTTCGTCACTTGCGCAAGCGCAGTCCCTTCCACAGTTCAATTCTGGTTTTACTTCACCCCCTGCGACACGTACACTTGGTTACTAACGGGAAGTCTTATGGTCGTAATCCCCGCGGTTTTCCTCTTATTTTCCCACGTCAATTTATCTAAATGGAATTTCATGAACGAAGCCGTCCTTGTTTTCCTCTCCGTTCTCCTGGAAGTGTCCCCGAGCTTGTCAAGCAAGTTTGCTCGCGTCAATTGGTTCCCGCAAATTTTCATGCTCTGGATGATTTTCGGCATCATCCTAAGCAACGGCTACAAAGGCTTAGTGACCAACTCGGTCGTTGCCCCTCTCAACAACAATCCACCAAAAACGGTGAGCGAGTTGGCTTACAATACATCCTTTACGATTTACTCAGTCAAGGGGGACTTTGAAATGGATGATAATTCAAAATTCTACAAGCTCCACCCAGAAGAGTGTGTACTGCCCTTTGCCAAGACTTTGTTTGAAGACGACCTTTGCAAATCTTTCGAAAAAAATTTGTGCGGAGGTCCTGTCAGGGGCCCCTTTTCAAAGAAGTCGAACCTCTCTGAAAAAGAGAGAAGCGCGATTTTTGAAAAGGCTCGGAAAGATAAAATGGACGCTGTCTTTCTGTCCCTGCTTCAGCAACGGACTAAAATAATAACGACCGATGAGTTTGGCCTCAAAGATATTGAAAAGGAGCTGGGAAAGTGCGAAAACACAGCTTTTGTGGAAACGCAGGAGACTTATGATAATTTTCTGCGCTTCGTAATGCCACAGCGGTCGACCAAGCGGAACTTGATGTACTACAAAAGCGCGGAACCGTTTTTGGAAACGAATAAATACATCTACTACACCTACAACATGAACAGGATCGTGGTTACGAGGATCAAAGGGCTAATCGAGTCTGGGATTTACAATTATTGGAGAAAGCTCCTAATCTATGCTAAACTTTTACGGGGCATTAGGATAAATTTCACCTCTCTCTTTATAGGCCAGAATCTCGACTCAAATATTGTCACCATCTTTTACGCTTATACATTTCTCGTCGGCTTGTCCGTCTTTGTTTTCATTTTCGAAACCTTTGGAACTCTTGTAATTTTTTTACTACGGCCAAAAACGAAGGTTCTACCATTTAAGGGGATTTAAAAAATACTGAGCCTTTAAACATTGATAAATAGTATTTGTTTGCCGTGGGCAATTATCTCAAGCTATTATCGATTTTTCCTATTTTTGCATTACATAACTGCCGAAAAATTACGTATCAGAGTGGAATGAGTTTGTGAACGAGTCCATATGTATTTTGGCTACATAATGAACAAGGGCAAAATAATTGGAGATGATGGTGTTGACGCTTCAATAATTGAGCGGAATAAACGTTTATTAAATAATGGCCCTGGGACTTTAAACAAATGCAATTAGTTTTATTTATCGGATAGAAAGAGCGAGTCGATTATACTAAAACGTGTTCTTCGCTATTGGAAACTAGAATTAATAGGGAGTTAGAGATATAATGAATTTTGGTAACTGATTCAGGCTATTTATATTCATTATCATTATTACTATTAAAATTGATCTGCTTTTAAAAATATATTTGTAACAGCTTGTCAAAAATAAAGTATCAAAATTTAGACACAAAAAACGTTTAAAATCCTCACTGAGTAATCATTAAAAGTCTAACAGTAAGTTTTAAACACAAGCACAAAATAACGAACGGAGTCAGTCTATTAATGAATTGGAATGACCCTACCCTTATTTTAATGCCTGGACAGGAAGCAAGGGATTTTCGAAACCAAGGGTCCTTAAAAAGCAAAGGGATCCTAGTCCAGTCCTTGGAGATCTTGGTCGAAGTAAAATAAACCATTAAGCCATAAGCCAATAAGCCATACAAACTGAAGCTGACTAGTAATTGGAAAAGGGGCATCACAACCCCCAGGAACATCCATTGATAACACTCGTTAAAACTCACGAGCAGAACCTGGAGCTGTCGGTACTTGTGCAGCTTCTCCCGCATCAGCTGACACAGGTCCCGGTCACTTAAGTAGCACGGGACTTTTGTCAAATCCTTTAGAAAATATAGCAGGGACACCACCTTCAGAAATACTCCGTAAACTGGCCCCGTCACCGCCCCTGAAGCTCCAGATAGCAGGACGAAAAAGGTCACAAGTGACAGCGCTGTTCTTAGTATCCAGCAAGGGGGCGTGGCTACTCCAGAGGCTCTCACTTTACAATCCAACACCCACCAGCCCAGCAGTGGGGGTGTGCAAGGCTCCAGTAGTACAAATACCCCCAGCATTAATGGAACGATTATACTCACCCCGGTCATGCTCATTAGGTAAGCTTCAACTAGGAATAGCGGATCTTTGCCCCCTCTAGCTTTAACATAAAGAATTAAAACATTATTAGAGATTTTGGCCTCAATTAAGGTTATATTCAGATATTTGGTCAAATTTTCCAAATAGTTTTTGAACAGGCTAAGATGAACAAAAATTTGCTAGATAGCTGCATGTGTCTGTGTGCTGATTATAAACATATGTACATTGCAAGCGATGCCCGTTACAGCGAGCTCAGGTGGCCTAGTCACTATAGTCACTAACATGAAGTGGCTAGAAAACGGTGTATCTGTCATTTGACCATTTCGCTCAATTGAAACAACTCGATGCTAAGTAGCTCATTGCCCCAAATTTACTAAATTTAATTAAAAAAAATAGTCCTGACTTGTCAGCGAGGCCCGCTATGACCGACCCGATGGCATGTTGCATAAGATCGTAATTTTGAGAAGTTAAATTGTAGTAGATTACTGAGCTTTTTTTAAACTGAGTGCTTTCATACTTACCTACATTCCGACGTTCATACTGTATAACTGCGTTGTACTGACTCAGAATGGCTTCCAA
>JAQFYM010000850.1:0-46970 GCA_034694785.1 Agrenia bidenticulata
CATCTCTGATTTGGTATAATTTCGAAAAATTTATAAGATTTTACACAAACATCCTATGTGAACAGTCCATTTCACCATTGTTTTTTGGAGGAGGGAGATCCTAGGTTATAACAACAGCCTCAGTACAACTTACAACTCTTCCTGGTCAAGAGGGACTTTAAAATCTTTCCGAATTCTTTAGAATGCTGAGCTGGTATTGAAAAGCCGTCACATGGTATACGAACTAAGCCAAGCCTTCTGCTCCGCGGGCATTATCTCTAAAGTGGAAATACTATAGACTACCGGGTGCCGGAAGTCATTAATACCTTCGTATGTTCGTATATGACGAGATAGTAGAGCTGAATATTAAAATGATTAAACATTTTTGTATCCTAATTCCTAATCCTTCCGGCACTCACTAAAAACAGCCCGTAGGGTAGGAACGAGTTTGAGATCACTGTCTAACTAGCTGCTATCCTCGGAAATCCCAAAGGAGATTAAATCAAAAGCCGGAACCTTTTCCAGGAACATCGATTCAATTTCATTACGGCTACACAGCAGTTTAAAATCACAAAATCCCAATCTATTATCCATCTTATCAAGCTGCTAAGACATCCAATACTGTATGAGCACGGAGAGTTATAGCGTCAACACTCAACAGTTTCTTAGTATCAGAGAGGGGATGACCAGTTTGGGTCATTTGGTGATCCTCAATAGCCTTAAATGTCTCCCTTTTGTTGATCCTCTTCTGAAGAATCCAGGAGTTGATTGTGAGAAAGGAATTGTCCAAGTGGAATAGCCAAAGTGGAATAATAGCCCATCATGATCTTCCCTATTATTAGACAAGAAGTTAATTTAAGTTCCAAGTAAACTGTCTCTCTCTACATCATGTTCAATGTGTATCTTATCTGATTTGAAACTCCTCTCTTACATACACAATACTATATGAACCGATGCGAGGAGAGTAAGAGGGGAATATAAATTCCTGGAGAAGGAGCCAAATCACTTTGGATTGAGTTGATGGAAGATATAAATAATATTATTATGAGGCTCTCTCGGAGATTCAACACTCATCTCTTTCTCTCTCCTGTCTCAATCTATTTGTTTATGACTCTTGTAGTTTGTAGTTGTCTACCTAAAGCCCCATTTCTCTATCTCGAGTTTAGGGTTGGCCGTTGGCCAATACCGACATGCCCTGGGCTCAAGGCATGCCCAAAAACTGAAAATTCTAGCGAAATTTTAGCCCAAGAAATCTTACAGTTAGTCTGTTCAACTCTGATCTAAGGTATCCACGCTCATCTAGAACAACAATGGCTGCCATGGACCGTTTTGGTATCATGGGTTTTTCTGATTTAAAAAAAATTGTATAATTGTTTGGTACCGCCTAAATTTTTGCCGGTCGTTATTTGACTAAGTTTTAAGATTTCAAAAACATCAATCGAGACCGTCGTACAGGAACGGTTCATATAGCAGCCATTTTTGTTGGAGGTTGGAGATCAGTTTGGATACCTTGGAACAGACATAACTGTGCACTAGTTTTGCATGCCCGGGAAATGTCGGGCATATTTTGATCGGACACGGACACTAGGCAACCCTACTCTAGTCGACATGATATTTTCTAATGCTTGTATAATATCACTAAGAGTCGCAAGGATTTTGTAGCTGTTTTGAAGCTCGACTATGAGAGTGTTATGACGGAGCCAACTTTCTGCCACTGCTAGCAAGGAGCTCTAAAAGTTTGAAAATAGACCAATAACGTAGAGAAAGAGAGAGCTGTTATGTTGATACATTGTGTCCCAAGCCTGAGTAATGGTACTGAGACAAGAGCACAAATAATCTTAGTATTTCTCAGTATTAAACGGTGAGGACGAGGGCATAGGGAATAAATCCATTTAAGCATCGACATCTCCATACTAGAGATGTTCAGTAGGTGAAACGCTGGTCGGGATTCCAAAAACGGTGACATAAATAATGAGAGTCCATTTGGTGAAAGTAATTGCTTGCCAAAGGTAATTCAGTACATGAATATGAAATTGACAACCCCCGTTTCGAGCACAACTATACCAAATTGTTCTGTCAAGTGGAAGTCAGGGCCGTAATGGGGAAATTCTTGCCTCCAATTTATTTTTAATAGTTTGAAACAAGACTAAGGCCATCTGCCCAAGCTCCATCAATGAAAATGTAAAATCCCAACCCGACCCTCGGAACTCAAAAATACGGCCCTGCATATGAAGTATTCGTGGAGAAAGTTAGTATTCTGTTGGAGGTGGTGTTTTGCCTTTTTATTTAACAACACAATCCCAGGATGATGGCCTTTATGAAAAACAAATCCAATCCTTTTACACAACTTTTCCGAACGAATTTCCCCCCGTTAATTTTTAATCCTTTCTCTCACCCGACGGGACAAGTGACGAGAGCCCGGCTGGAGATGAGACTGGAGAAGTCATTTCTCAAGTGAAAAGTACATCATTGGACTCGATTTGTAGCTCCAGTAGTTCCAGTACCAAGAAGGAGAAATAGGTGAGCATGATGGATCATCCGTCATAGTCGTCTTACCTGGGTGGCATTCCAAGTTCTTAAAATCTACAACTAGAAAGAAAAGGTATTCTCTAATTAAAATCCTTTCCCCCCTCGTAGATACGAGAGTCTTGGGTAAAAGTCGGGGATGTAAATGGAACTGTGTGCACGTGAGTGTAGTGGTAGACTGGATTTTCATTCCGTGATGGATTTTTATCCTGCCGAGACCAGTCATCCTTCTTAATGTCCCGTGTCAATCTAATGAAATCCCTTGTCTTTAGCCAGAAGCAAAAGACTCTGATCTATACCTGCTAGCCTTTATATGGTACAGGACTCGGGAGCCTTGTAGGCCATGTGGACTAGTAGCTTTGAATAGGACGATAATCTCAAGGTATAAATGGGTTTAATAGATTAAGGCAAGCTATTAATTCCAGGGGGACTTTAGCTATTTATAATGATTTAAATTTTCTCGGGGGATTTTAAGGTTTGTGAACTTTTAAGTCTGTCGGGTTGGGCTTGATTGTTCTTGTTAAGTCCACCGACCAGTGGTGGTCAAATATGCAATACAACCAGACCACTGACTGCTGTGACTACCAACCACCAGTGGTCCATCAAAAGAACCAAACTTGGACCATCAACCACCAATGGCCAGTGGTGTCGGTGTTCTCTTAGTCTTGAGGGTTGCCCAACTATGTTGGTTGTCAATTAAGTTTAAGTGGGCTCAGGCTTATGTTTTATTGAAAACAGTATTTGTTTGAATAGGTTATCTCTATAGATCTTTTTTTCGTTTTCCGTTTTCGAAAGTCCTACCTTCCTGTAACAACGACTGATTTCGGTATTTTAGGATTTATAGTACTCCGTGGTGTGTAAATATATCACCTGTCCCACCGAACCGTTATAGATATTAAAAGTATTTTTTATTAAGCACATGGCCTAAGTGTAGATCCATATCTGTAGATTTCCCCCGAGATCTCCTAGACTTGCATGAAATGCATATAGATAGTATAGGTATAGAAATGAGGAACCAATTTGTTAAGATTTTCTCGTCATTCCTCCTCAACTATTAGAAAGAAATCCTGAGAGAGAGACTCTCTGGGATTAGGAAGACTTAAGCGTAGAAGACTCTGAATCTGGCCCAATTGATATAGCTCCCTCTGACATCCCGGGTATTATAGACACAATTTATACCTATCAATCCTAGCTTTCTCCCTGATCAAGAATGGATACCAATAAGACTCGGGGTAATACAAACTCTGTCTACAGAGAAGTTTCAACATATTTTATTAGCTATATAGCTACAAATGTAATGGCAAGGTAATGTGACCAGTCTGGAGGAATTAATTTAATGGATCTTCATGGAATTAAATCAATACATTAGGTTCGATTGGTTCGGAAACACTGTCATCTTAGTATTGTTCAAAATTCATAAACATACAGAGTGACTTGAGGAGTAACTTAATGTGTTCGTGGCTCAAGGGATAAATGCGGTGATGACCATTCATGCAGTACGTTATAAGGTTATCGCAGTATTTATACTGGGGCCAAGAACACTCAAAGTTATTCCTCAAGCCACAGTATCTACAATATCAATAAGTTTATGGTGTATACTGTCGATGAGTTAGAATATCGAAAATCGATACCCATGTGAAAAAAAATCTGCCGACTCTGATTTCTCTATGTGTTTTTTTCGAATTCCAGTCAATGTGCAGTTTCTCGAAGACCGAGTTTGAGCTCCAAATCTCTGATTATTTTTCCCTGGCACAAGACGGGTTTATTAGTATTGTGCTGGAGTGATAAATGAATACAGATGTGACTGCATGTTCACCTCTCTGTTTTCTTACTCTTGGTTGCTTCCGCTGGGTTGGTAAAAGCAGGGTACAAATGCCAAGTCAAGGGACTGCATTAAAACCATCGAGAGCTGCTGCTGTTGACTGTACTAAACTTTAGGACAAGACCAATACAAATGCAGTCTACCAATGAATAATATCATACAACCCTTTGAATCCTCTCGCTACATTGAAGACAAGTTTTTCGAGTTCCTTGTGCATTCATCTGTCAACACGGAAATGCCAAATTGGAGCATGTTTTTTTAACTCCTCTCTGAAAAATAAGTTATTGATTGTCAAGCTGCTGACCCAAGTAACCGACCTAGTTTCTCATGTGTATAGATAGATCTTGTGATTTGTAAAATAAAATACTTACGAGATATCAAAAAATATTATAGATTGGATGAGATGTTCAAGATGATGTTTGAAAAATAAAAAATCAGCGTCTTTCAGAGTCCATATTTTGATAGTGTGTAGGAAGAGGACTCTTTTTAATGCAGATCTATTCATCGATGAATGAGAGTTATTTATACAAGTTTTTTTTTTGCTACAGTCACTTTCGACTTAGCCCCTACGGCCTTTGAAGCCGTAGGGATAAAATGAATTGACAAAGGAGGTCTTGAGAAATCCATAATATATTTACATTACCCTACACACGTAGACTCACTCCCTGGGATACTTGTGTTAATGATGAATTTAAAATTTAAATATTTGTTATTCTCGAGAGGAAGAGGATGAAGATGTTTCGAGAAATTGGGTTTTGAATTGAAATTCCAAAACTCATTTTATATTCCATAATCGACAAATTTGACATCTCAATAAATATTATTATGATTATTATTATTTTACCCCATAGAAATCTTTGGCACACTTTTCAAGTTTTCGTATACATTATTACAATTTGAATAAAATTAAGACAAAATCCAGTATGGAAATTCACACGCACGTAGAGGTCTATAACTTAATCTTAACAATTGCTCAATGCTGACTCGGCATAATTACTTTCACGCTGACTTCTTCCTAGAGGGTTTTTCACATTCAATTATTTCACGGGGTGATGAAAGAAATAGCAGTACTCTATGCTTGCGTCATAGATTAAACTATAAAGAGAACGGTTAACAAACCGTGGTCTTTTTTAAAAAACGAATCGTTAGTATTTTGAAAAGATCTTTTGAACAGACAAAAGCCGAGATGGACTTGTAGTTCTACTGATTTCTCCACAGCCTTTAGCCCGGAAATATGTGTTTCCAAAATCTCAGACTTGGCTGCTTTCTCCACTGCCTTTAGGAAATCATTGACGCTAAAGAATTGCCTTCCCGGAAATATCTGTTTCCAAAATCTCGGACTTGGTCAAGGGCTAGTTAGATTAGATCATAAGATGTGACCAACTGGTTCTCCAAAATAGATTTGACGAATGCTGAGATTTTCAAGCCACAATTTGGAAATAGTCGGCACTGCATTTGGGATCACAAATGTACTGAAAATATTACCCCAAGGGGCTGAGGTTAGCTCAAAAAAGTCTTTCCCCAAATTGATATGGTTGATTGAATAATACAGCCTTTGATTCCCATCGTGTCAAACTAGACTCTCTCTCTCTGTCAGTAATGGGATGAGGTGATATCAAATTTAGTTTGAGTGTGTTGTAGAGGCGAGGACTTGTAAACTTCAAGTGGAACAAGATGGGTTGAGTTTAAATTTGACTTTGAGACTTGGATTCGATTAGATTCTTGAATATTTAAGCATGAGCTTCCGAAATGCTAGGGATTGTATTTCATTATTCAATTGTAGTTAAAAGGCTTTGATGGATTTAGAGATGTTGCATTTACGATTGTCATTATTTAGCGTCCTTACCACAAACTTACCACAAGAGATTTAAGGGTTCAAAGGGAATAGGTTGCGCAATATTTCATCGACATTTCAAAGGCCCAGCTTAGTCCCTAATTGTTCCAATCGCTGATTATTCCCTGGAGTTGATCCTCGCCTCGACTGAGATTTCCCTCGAAAGCCTTATCTACAACTAAGCCTTAGCTCAACTAATATAATAAGCCCAAGGTGCTATTTACAAATTTTAATTCCCAAAACTAATAAGGGATTGAATCTAAATGACAATATTTGCAGAGATTTTCCACGATTTATCTTTCTTGGAGGATGAGGTAATTTGAGGGATTACAAATCAAAAGGTAATCTTGCTTATAGTTGTCAGTCGTAATTGGTCGGAGGTTAGAGGTTGCATTCAAACTGCAAGAACAAATATAAAATCGAAAACCAGGCATAATAAGATAAGCTGCTAAGATAATAATTAAATTTGAGGTCTTAAATTCAAATTTAACCTTCAAATTTAATTATGGACATCAAATAGACTTTATGGAGATGGATCCAACATTTTCTAGTTTTTTTTTCAATTATGAAAACATTCCTCGACTTTCCCCCATTGCTTTTTAAACCTTGACATAAATCTTTGCCGAGTGAGTAGACAAGGATAATGTACAAGTTTCTCTGAGGAGAAGGGTGCTCTGAAGCTAAGGGAAAAAACTCCGTATGGAACAGTTTGTTCCCCACTGACATATTTCACATGGGGGAGATATTTAATTTATATGTATTTTTTTAATCCCCATACGTATGGCTGAAAAGTCCCAAGTCATTTAAAAATACAGAAAACAACTATTCCTGGGCATAAGGGATTTAAAAGATAGACTCAAGGTTTTTCCAAACCAGGCAATTATAATGAATGCTGTGTACATAATGTTGTCAAGTTGTAGACATGTCCCATGGTTGAGGGGACTGACGAAGAACTTATTTGTCAGGGAGGGTGCAGAGTCAATTGTGCGACATGTCATCTCACAGGGTTCCCCCAACCTGGGTTATGAGAGTCTTGAGAATGTTCTAGAGATTTTAGTCAAGGGAAAAGAATTCCCAGCGGATTCGACCTGATGGGATACGAGTCACATGATGTACATCATATGAGGGGAAAACTGTGAAAACAGTGGTGGAATTTCGGTTTTTATGAAATGACTTTTGAATGTACCGAACCCTGGAGATTTCTGTGCCAGGGTCTCTAGCCTAGAGGAACTTGAAATGGCCGTAAATAACCTACCCGGTCTTTTTCTCAAACACGATACAAATAAACACAGGGCAAAGAATGTGCGGCAATTAAACTAATTGTTTGTGGTAAATGGGCAAAAGTTCCACCATGTCCTTATTCTCGTATATTAGGCTTGGGTTTGAAATTTTGGAAATAGTATTATTTTTTGGGAATTTGCTCTAACATCCCGAATATTCAATTCAAGACTGACAGATTTCACGAGCATAAAATAGGATCGAGTTTCCAGATCTGCTTCTTTAATCTTGATGCATGACGTCCACACGGTCATATGCTTTTTTGGCTTTGGCATTTTTTCCTATGCAATTTTCCACAAACTATTTGATAGCATCAAAGCGGTTAGGAACCTATTTATGAGGAACTTTTTTCTTTTCTTTACCAGGGATCAAAATTAATTACAGCCTTCAGCTCTGGCTTCTGTGTTCATTTTGAATAAGGATTTCTGGAAATCCATGGGATTTCCGAGTAAATTAATCTTGTGAATAGCAGGCATGAAAAAAATTCTCTGCAACTCTAAACTCTTTCCCGAGTTGATAAAAATGTGCTTGTAAATGTACACGATTATATAAACTATGGTTAATACAAGAAAGTCTTCAATGAAAAAAAATCATTTTCAATACTTTCTTGGAATGTTAAATTTTTTAAGGCATACAACTTTTTAAAAATCTCTCACTCCCCTTGAAATCTTCGCAATTAAAGAGGACCTCTTGAGAAGCTCAGGATGCAGACATTTATTATATTTTAACTCAAGAGGCAGGTTGTACATATTTAAAAAAAAAAAACTTTAATTCATTAAAAAAATAATAATAAAGATCTCTTGGTACAGATAAACTCAAGTTTAACTCACAAGCCAAGAATCTTAACTCATGTAGCCCTTAAATCTTGAGATAAGAGGCCAAGCCCTTTTTATAAATAGGCCCTAGGGTCATTCATCTCTCCGGGACTCTTGGAGGACACAAGAATGTTCTGAAGGAGACCCTCATATAAATGTCCACGAGTAGTTATTATAAACGTATTTACGGGGACTAAGCAAGTCATTACTCGCCCGGGTTCCTTTTATGGCAGATTTTTATGCCATTTTTTTTTATATTTATGAAATGCGAATTTTTTTCATACCTGAGATATACCCCAAGAGAGATTCGACAGTTTTATTTCTTTTACAAAGTATTCCAGAGCATTCAATATCTTTCTTGGACCATTGCATACTTTTTTAAGAGAGGGAGGAAACTAAAGCAGAACCTTCTTTAATCTCAATTATACGAACACACACCAAAAGGCTGCTTTTTACCTCCCATGTGTATCCCATAATATATAATACGGCCTAAAAGGCATAAAAAGTCAACGAGGACAGTCATCCCTGGACTCTCTCTCTCCTCTTCTAAGTAAAAGAGAGCGACAGAAAAAGCGAGTGATATTTCATAAAATAAGAATTCACTAAAAAAATACCCGGAAATGAATCTTGGAATTTTTCATCCCGAAACTCGGCGGGGTTTAAGACCCCCAGAAATACCCGTTTCTAAAAGAAGCTGGACGCTGTCTAAAGAAAGTGTGGACTCCTTTTAAAGAAGAAGAGTTGGGGTGATCACTGCGATGATGATACAGGAAAAGTCCATCTAGCCTCGGATGATCATTTTGGGAGTCCCTGAAGTTATTAAAAGTCTTGTCATGTGATTTGGTTGGCTAGGCCAAGCTCCGCTCTAAGCCGGGCACGCATGGACAAATGTATTCTAACCAGTTAAAATATATTTATGTATATAGCTAAATTAAAAGACATTTGATCCTCAAGAAGGATGAGTCCCAGTTGTACTAATTAGTCCAATTACCATATACACAATCTCTGTCACACAAGTCATTTGTCCCTTGGTCACTATCCGTCCTGCACTAAAGAATATTTGTGCACCACTCTCTGTCATGGTGGATGGGGTAAGTAGACGAAAGGATTAGGAAGAACCTGACATATAGATGTTGGAAAAGACAAGAGTTTGTTCAGGGATCAAGTTCTGTGCTGGTAATTCGACTGGAGCTAAGAGGAGCTAAGCTATTGGGATCAGTCAAGTGGATATTATTTATCATTATGAGAGGATCATTAGGATGACAACTTGGGCTGAGTTGGCAATTTCTTGAATTCCATGTTGCCACTCTGGGTTTTGATGTCGCCAATCTTAGGGCTGGATTTAATTTGAGCTTTGAGTGTTTGGAGAGGCTTGGGAGTTTGGGAATGGAGGAGGATGGAGAGTCTGATGTTATCGAGGACAAGGTAGTTTGGGTCTCTCATCTCCTTGTCGTTATTGAGTTAGAGATATCGCAACTAATTAATATCTAATGGCATAAGGGGAGCTTTAGGTTGTGAGGACTTGTGAACAAGCTCGGGGCTCATTGGATTCTACAAGACACTTCTTGGTTCAAGGACGGGGAAATAAATAAATAAATAATGAGAAGTGACAGACACACTTGACACCTTCTTATTTGTCACTGCAACCGTATGGCCCTTGTGGACAGTTGGTCACTAGGCTTTTGATTGGGTACTTTTCTGGTTAAGACTCAAGACTCATGACTCAAGTCTCCAACCGTGTTGGGTTAGGGCTCTGAGCACCATAATATGTAGGACGGAATTCTTTTTCGATTCGCTTGGCTTGAGATGTGCCACAGTTAGTTAAAATACAGGGCAAGACACACAGAGGGTTGTCCAAGGCCTTTGTGATTTAGCCCCCCTTAAAACATCCTTATCCATGTTTCCATACTGCTTGTGCATCTGGGAAATAAATACACAACTTTTTATACAAGTGTATTCCTATGCTTTGGGTTTAATCAAGTTCCATTGTAAACGCTTGGATAAGTTCCATGTGCCTTGAGACACTTTGGAACGTATTGAATGGAACAGCCCTGCTTCCCAAAGTACAACCTACAATCACCAATACATCAACAACCAAATTTCACAACTCTTCCCAGATATTCCCTTAATGAAGTCAAAGGATTCCTTTGGTCCACCGCACCGGTACCCTACAGCTTGGGTAACTTTCCCCAGCTCTCAGCTCAGTCACATGCTCAAAATCGAGGGAGGCTGAGCCAGAGTCCGTCCCTCCGAAACTACAAGACGAGTTCATGAATTATATAAAACGTGGTTACTCAATAGAAACTCTATCGATTATTATTAATGCACCCCTCATAAATGCAAATTCTACCCCTTAACTATTGATCCCTTACTAGGGGTGTATGCCCTCCCTTATTATTACATTTTTACCTTTGTAGAGTATTAACTCTCCCCTTAAAAATACACTCTTATATGGTCTGAAAAAAATGAAAAGTACGCCTAAATATTTAATATTACAATGTCATTTAATAGTTACCAATTTTAAACTCCCTTTAATCTACAACTAAAGCTCCTTAAATACTTAATATTAAAATGTCATTTAAAAGTTACCAAATTATCAATAAATTTTAAACTCCCTTTAATCTACAACTAATGCTCTTTTGCAGGCTTTTGGTCGCCCTGCACCACGCCGTGACCCAATGGACACATTTTTACAAGTGTCTGGTATTACAAATTGTTTTTTTGTGGCTACAAGTCCAATAACATGTTTGCATATGTACTGCTTTTTAAAAACTGGGCACGTGCAAGTTGAAGAAAGCCAATCAATCTCATTGTAGACAACAACCCATAAACTCTCTTTACATTTTCTGAATGTTGCAGTTCCAGATCACCAAGAGAGATTATTGTTGGTGATGATATTGACTTTTTGTATTTTTTGTAGTTTATGATTTGCCTTTTTGTAGGAATATCAAGCTTCAAAGATGCAATTTTACGCTGTATATCACTCGGTTTGCTTATTCCATTTTCTAATAATTCGTTGATTTGTAATTTTGTGAGATTAGGAATTCCATGGGTTTTCTCTTTATTGACATGATCATGGCTGACTCCGGTATGGTAGCATGTCACTCCTTGATTCTGATCTGAATAATTAATTAATTAATAATAATAATAATTTAGAATTTAATTTAGAAATAAGAATTTAATTTACCATTTAGTAGCAAATACATTTTGGATGGACAACAACGAGCTACTTTGCAATAGTAGAAACGTTTCTGGCCATCCTGAGTCAACGTAGTATCTTTGTACACAAACTCATTTTGTTGTTTGATATATTTCTTAGCTGTTTCTAAATCATCGAAGCAACTTATTTTTTTGTAATCGAAACGACACCGAGATGGTTTAATTCGTTTCTGTATTTGTGATGTGTTTTCAACTTCGCTGTCGCTGCTACTTGAACAATATCTGTCCACTTCTTCAAAGTCAGAATCACTCATGGTGATATTTTAAAAGTAAATGTTTAAAGTTAAATATTTATCTAATAAATCAATCCAACAAAGATGAATGGGAGGGCATGGACCCAGTTCAAGGATTCCTAACAAGCCAAATAGTACCCACATGACTTAGTATTGATGGGAATTATCATATTATGTAAATTTTTATCGCAGGAAAATTTAGGGTAATAGAAATAAATGATCCAGATTTTTACTGGGCTGACTTAGATTAATAAGGGACAGGATCTGAATTATTAAGGGAGGACATTCACCCCTCCTCCGGGGTCAATATTTAAGGGGTAGAATTTACATTTATGAGGGGTGCATTAATTTCCACCCAAACTCTATTGGGATTTAATGTTTATTCCTTGCCTTATTCCTGCCAAGGACTCCGAACCGGGTTTACGATTTCGAATCCGATGCAGATCTGAAGAGACGTAAATTGACAGTGGTTGAGCATGTGTGTGCTTTTCCCTTTGTAGTGTAAGAGACTCTAGACTCTAAGGCCTTGTCCTTTTCTAGTACAACGACATGTCCTTGTCATTCCCAGAAAAAAAGTTGACAAGCCTCTATTCTCTGTCTATGCCTCTTTGTATTTTATAGTTAGATTTTGAATCTCATGTTAGGCCTAGTCCATACTGAAAGCTCGGTTAGTTTTCGACTACTAGTCGAAATACCCACTGTTGCCTCCGTGTTTGTGAGGTTGGTCATGCTGCTCTGGTTGTTCTGGATTGCGGATGTTGTATTGTAGAGAGAGACAGGAGAAAAGGGGCTTTCTCTCACATAACAAATGAATTGAGAAGTCATAAAGTTTTTACAACCTCGCCGCGGTGAAATGAACATTTCCCCCTTGGTTGTTTTCCTGAGAAATTCCAAAAATATTAGCTCCGAACCTTTGCCTGAGTACACTTGGACTACATGTCCCTTCTGCGGCTTGAGAAATCCACATGCGAACATACAGACAAGTCCAAGTCCCACAGGACTCAAGGGACACCGTCTGCGTTTTTTATAGTTAGCTTGCCGAAACAACTCAAGTAGTTTCCATGTTGAGATCAATTTATTTTTCTACCTCGTTCTATGGCGGAGGGGGCTGGTAGACTTTCGTCTGTACGGCAAGTCCCAATGGTTGACTCAAGTGTTCACTCCCACACGGAATTCCCACGGCACTACAAGCCCTACTACTGTGTGGATAAACCGCAGAGTAAATTGTATTCGAGCTCTAGTTACACGTTCCTGTCTTATTTCCAAGATAGACAGCAGGTACGTACGGTAGTAATGGGTGGGGCTTATTCCGTCTTGTGTATAAAATATAAGTTGTACATACTACAGGAACTGTGTGGGTCTTCACATCACTCATCATGTGCATCAGAGAGCCGGGTAGCCCCCACGGGTTTGTATATTCTGCAACAACTCCACCAAGCTCGGAGGGACTGCAACTCTTTGAGTTTGGGGTAGAAGATGAGGGGACATGTTCATGTCAAGGGAAGCGGATATCCAATCTGGAATCTAACTCGCTTTCTCCATTGTAGCTCAGGGCAGTGCATCAATCCAGTTGGTGGTGGTGGTGGTTGTCCTTGCTCATGTGATGATATAGTATAATCCTTTTTACTATGTTGGTCCACATGTACGTTCATGTGCTTTCATGTGCTTTCATGACTTTCATGATATAGTCACATTACTTTCCCCCGTCACAACTTTCCAACTCTCAGGTCGTGTATCCACATTATCTCTAGATTTTGCTTCTTACCTTTATTTGAATTTTAAGACTGCAAGGACATAGTTCACTCAAGCAAGAGCAAAACTTAAAGGACAATAGGATGTTTTTATGAATACGGGTTGCATGATCTATTCTCTGTATAGGCTGAGCATGTGGAGAATTGAGGGCCCCCTTGGTTCTAATAAATAGCCATAGACTCATTTTTAACCCCTAGTACGTCCATCCTTAACCTAGTGTATGTTGTTTAAGGCCCCAGCTGAATTCTAAAATGTGAATACACGTAAGTCTTCTTATTTGGTCATATAGTGTCTCTCTCTAAAAAATATTTCCACGTTTAAATTGATGTAGAGTGCATAAAAAATGCCCGTTACTTCTCCCCTCCTCTCATTTCATCAGTGTCTCCATCCATGAAGATGGATCCGTCTCTTTGGGAGAAGAAGGATGAGGTAAATGAGCTAGTATTAGTATACAAAGATCCATCCACATCCTCATAGCCCGTACCGGCTCTAGCGTTTTATCCCCTTGTAAAGGGCATAAAACTGAAAAGACTGAAATGTTTTTGGAATCAGGCTGGCCATCAATTTCCTCTCCAACGGCTGAAAAAGCAAGGGCAGAAGACGTCGAGAGAGCAGAAAGTACATGTGTATCTTTTCAGGCTTAACATATGAGAGGACAAGAGGAAGGATATGTACAAGGAATGAAAATATACTAAGTGACTCCTTAAATTGGGATGACAATTCACTCGTCTCAGCAAAAGCTTTGGCTCACTGACTTGTCTTCACATTTCATGTGTGTGTTTTTTGTGTTTTTTGTGCATCTTCCGAATCCTGATTGACAAAAAATAGCCGGGTAGGAAAAGCGAGCGACAGTCGGGCATGAGCCGGGTTATAAAACCCTTCAATCTGTTGTAGACCCTGGGACATTTTGACTGAATGACTTTTGTATGGGATGTTGTGTTATGGTTTTCCTATGTTTTTGGATGATAAGAGAGAGTCGAGATTGGGCGGAGTAGAGTTGTAATTTAAGGCTGTAAAGGATCCTATTTGGAGTTTAAATAAAAAGTCTAGAGACTAGAGAGAGATACTACCAGCTACCAGATACTAATAGTAATACTGGGATATGAAGAGAAGGCTTTTCATTGTTTGGTTTCCAGACTGGGGTTTCAGTAGTGTGGGTTTTTTTTAGGTCTTGTTTTCCTAGTTTTGGAAATAAGTCGGGGAGAGAGTCAATCTCTTCTTATTGGAGGCTTTATATTCACAATTATTAGCATGTTGTTGGGCTTGTTTATTTTGCTGGGGAACGGTGGGTCTTAAAAGGTTATGTTGGCTCTTTTGGATTTGGATTGCTTTAGTGAATTCATTCTTGAGTGAGTGGGTTTTTTTGGAGGTTCTATATGTATTTAGATTTGCATCAGCAAAGGCATTTAGAATTGGGATCATTTGGCTGTATAATAAGATTAAATAAGCTCAAATGTCTATACTATCTCTATAAATTGGTCTGATGTATATTTTGAAAGGTTTCGCTATCAAAAATTGACTTTAGGAAAGTTTTCAACCCACGTGCTTAGTATGAGACCCTAAAAGGGGTCGAAATATCTCCACGAGCTGATAAATGCCCTTACAGTTGAACAGGAGGTAGGGATATGCTATTCGCATTGATCACACCTTAGGGATCCTTGATACAGAAATCCTTGAACCACCTCTACCTTACTACCTGCGGCTCTGAATTTAGCAGATATTGAAAACATGTAAAGTCTTGGAAAATTCGTCATACTTCATGCTGGCATGTACTTTACATACTAGCTTTCCATACCGACCATCTTCCTGCCCTACATATACATTAGAGAGAAAGTAACGGGTAAAAAGGTCAAAGCCATCGCTGTCTTCATTCTATCTATCTCGTCCCGTCTCTCCCAGGCCAATAGTATTAAATGGGTCCGAGAACCGAGAGTTTTCAATCTCATAATAGTTTCCTGGAGAAATTCATCGGTTTATTCAAGTCGTTGAGGCCATGGCTTCCCCTTCTCAGCTGAATCATTTCCTCCACAGACAAAAGTCTCGAACCCAACATTTTTTGGGATTCCTCTCGGACATTTGGAGTTTCGAGCCTTCACCAACTGTGTGCAGTAAAGTACACGAGAGGATTTTACTTATTGAAACAACTTGCCATTTACCACAAGTACGTACTTTGAGCCTTTAAAGCATTGCTTTAGCTTTCCAGAATCCATGCATGACGTGTTATGGAGGCTATTGTGACGTAATGTCAAGAGTACTATAGGCTGTATCCTTCCCTATAGTTTCCTACATAGCATCCCGAGCATGTCACATCTAAGGCAATAAAAAAAATCTCATTCCACTTTCCCAATCTCTTAAAGGTAGGATGTAGGATCAGTTATTTCAAATCTCAGACTTCCGGTTTAATATCCTTTTTATGTAGATTCCCTCCTCGGCTTCTAGGGAGAGCCGAAGGGGATTCTGGAGATTGTCCCAATTCATCGGATTCCGTAATGTTACCAAGGCAGTTAAATAAAGATTTGGAAGTGGGTCCCTATTCTACACAATAGTATTGACGACAGTAGCTTGGGCTTATAAATTGGAAATCCATTCAAGTCTAATTGGATTGCACAGGTAGAAGGTATATCTTGCCGAGAGAGATGGGTGGGGGCAAATGTAATGAATACAAAGCTCTTGGTAAGCTAATCAGAATATAATATATTCCTAGACCTATAGACGATATTTACATGTACAGATCAATCCTGTCCTGGGAGGTTGAGATTAATATTCCGAGGATTTGAATTTCGTGTGGAATCCTTGGATAACATTAATTTATCATCCTTTGAACTAATTTGATTTAAGGGGAAAGTAACTTTTGACTTTGGGGGGGCAAGTGGAGGGGGAAGAAGTATCGGAAATGGTGTATTTTGGCTGAAGGTCAAATCAGATGGGGCTGAAGCGCGGAGCTAACTAGAAACTATTTTGAGCTGGGATGGATAAAGGAATGGTAAAGTGTTTTGGTGGGGATGATATTATGGAGGGGATGTGGAATAATGAAGTCAGTTTGTGTGCCTTATGCCATTAAGGTTGAAACGGAAAGGGCATTCTCAATTGATTTCCACTTCCGAAGCCAAAAGGAATAGAGGAGAGGACAGATTCGGTTTGAGAAACGCAGGGAATTTCACTTTAGTTTGATGTTTATTCGATTACCTTGGATTTGGAATGCTCCCACTACTAATACTATTGCTACTATGGGGCCAAATAAATTTATACTGACTATAGCCAAGGATACCTTTTGGGAAGAGAGGGAGAGCTTCGAGAGAGAGGATAGTGAATAGGAGAGAAATGGGATCATGATTAGAAATGGAGGCTAATAACATTATATGTTTAAGTAACATTTGGTCCTTTCTACCGTATTTCAGCTACTACTAGTATACAGGGTGTTCCACCAACGAAATCCATCAGAATTTTGGAAATTACGCTTTTGGAGCTAAATACAGGGAAGGAACTGATCATGATTTGCTGTATTACGCTTTTGAGCTAAACGTTTTCGAAATATTCTAAATTTATTCAGCTACGCAGGGTGTTCCACATACAGAATAATATGTGTATTGTATTACACTTTTGGATGTAATTAAAGGTGAGGGAGCCGTAGTATAAATAGGCTTACAATACCGTTGGGAGTTGTTAAATTAAGTTTGATTTCAAATCCCTCTAATTACTTGTAGGACACCCTGTACTAAAAAGTAAATTATATTTAGTCCGAAAGTTTAGCATCGTCGGATTCTGTCCTTATGGGGGACTTGTGTTAATGTTATTAGAGTTTTGGCGAAGACACAATGGGATTCCATGACGCAGATTCTCTACCTTTAAGATTGGCTCTTGGGGACAGTATAATTACAATAAATATTGAAAGGTTGTTCAAAAGGGTTGAAAACTTTTCCAACATCTAAATGATCCTTGCGGACTGAATCTATATATTTTTTTTACCTAATTCGTATTTAACATTGTATAGTTCGCAAGTTTTTTTTGTTATCCCAACTCTACCCGTTTGCAATTTGTAATTCAGAGGTGGAGTTTTTTTCTTACCCGGTGGTAATGCATATTATTATTGTTTTTGTGCAAAATCGTACGGGTATAAATGTACAGTTTATATAAACTCCCGTATTCTACTTTCTTATCGGATACAAGTGATTACGCTTTGGACCAAGGAGCGAGCTCGAGGACAAGGACCTACGAGTATCGTAAAGTCCAGCTCGGGCTTTCATAGTAAATGAATTTAGTGTTGTGGGCTATTTTTCTTGACTTGTAGCTGAGCATTTTTTTTGTATAGATTACCGGATAGGTGTAATATAATAAAGGGTGTTTGCACTTAGTCCGTACTGGAATGAGCACGGTGCCCTTTTCTGAGAGATTGGAAGGGATCTCTGAACTTTAAAGGGACAGAACCCAAAAATAAATAAAAGGATAATAAAAATCCAAGGTGTCAAAACAACTTAGAATAATTGGCTCCCACTTTCCCCCTGCGTCGTAAAAAGGTAAGCTTTGTAAATATTTTATTTAAAATGCAAAACTCAACCTCAACTCAGGCCCAATTATTACCATGTAGTAAAAAAAACCGCAAAACTTTTATAACAAAGGTTGGCAATGGCAAATGTCACCTTCACACATCCTCTTTTTTTATTTTGCCAAGAGGTTAGAGGAGCTAATGACTTGTGACATTTCTACTAGAATTTCCCAGTACTTGGAAATCAGCAGCCCAGGTATATTTGTGCCATGTTTTTTCTTTTCTCGGTATACATAATTTAAAAGTACGAACACGTTAAATGATTTTTTTCCATGGTACACACACATGTAACACGTATGAATTTGGAAATGCATTCTGGAGAAAGCCAAGCCTTTATTGTGCATGTTGATTGTTGACTGGAGAGAATTTAGGATGGAAACCATATACCCCTCACCAAGTGAGATGTTAATGCCACACTAACACTCCTATGTAAAGGCTTTTAAATTTATTAACTTCACTCTTGAAGCCAAACTAATAATAATTACTTTTTATTCCCTATATATAATCAAATGCCAACTGGGTGAATAGTATAATACAAGTTGCTATACAGCATTGTGAATAATATTTATCCCTTGCCCACTCAAAAGTTTATTAGACGCAAATTCAATAGAAAGGTCCCTAAGGTTGACTCTGGAGACGAGTGGCATGAGTCGAGGTCTTCAGTCACTTTCATCAGGGTAATAATATTAATATAAATGTAGGGGATAAATTGCCACAATATTGGTCAAAAGTAGCACTGCGTCTCTTATTTGTTCCCATCACCCATAATATTCCACCTATGGTTATGATTATATTCACTGAGGTTCCCAAATTGCTATGCCTGTACATATGGCTTGAAAACTTTGCATATTCATTAATTTAATACTTGAGTTCGTATTTGGGACAGTTTATATTTTAGTACGACCGGGGGTGAACTCCCATGTGTAAAATATATTCCACCATTTATTTGGCTACAATCTTGAGATTACGAGAGATTGCTCTACACAACAAATACATAGTAACTCGCGAGGGTCGAGACTATCTGCCCAAGAGCTTGAGTTTTTGGAAGGACTAGGAAAAATGACCAAGTCTAAAGAAATGTATAAAAAAAGTGTGGGTCTATTTTCTCGTTTTTGTATTCGGGGGTCCGTGTGGGCCCTTCTTGTGTGTACTGCTGTGTATAGGTCCACTTGACAAAGAAGTGGTTTTATGGACAAAAGACACGCCAAGCCCAGCCGAGCTGTTTCTTATGGCGAGTGTGCATGTCTATGATGTGAGATGGGATGTGATAATGATATTGCCCCAGAGGTCTAAATTTATCCTCGGGTAGAGAAAAAAAAACTTGGATTCTACATCTTTATACATGACATAGGAATGTTTTAGCAAAGGCCACTACCCCCACCCCCCACCCCCGGATCTACAAGAATATTACAGACAAGAATCTGTGAGAGGCGTATATTCTCTTCCTACAAGCTGTAGATGGTACGATTTTGAAAAAACTACATACCTTAGCTCCTTAATGGCTTTGCATTTAGTAGATATATTTTTCTTCAAAGCATGCCTGGTAATAATTAAGCCAGTATGGTTTTCAAAAGGCGTGGCTTTCAGACACAGTTTAGCGCTAAGGGGTTATACCTACAATATATCTATAAAAAAAAGTTTAGCAAGAGTTTAAGTGACGTGATGATGTGATAGAAGCCCATAAGTCTTTTGAACTTTCTCTCTGCCATTTCATTTCCTGCTTTTGGTCGACTTGCCGTGTTGGTGGGGGTCGTCTTGCTTCTTTCTTTACCTTTCTGCTCAAATGGAATATCTCTGAGAGTTTTGTTCTAAGACGGTGTGTACACTGTCATCTGTGGATGACTGGACAGTGGCCGTGGCGTGGAAGTTGATATCATTTTCTATAGACACGAACCCGCCGGGGCTGGGGCGAGGTTGTTAGGAGTCGTAAATTGTTTATAAGGAGGAAGTGTCTCAATTCATTAAATTACACCCGGGTATCTCGAGTGAATGTTGTAAAGATGGACGAATGGGTTTGTTATGTCGGATCGGCGGTTTAACTTTCGGTGGAGAGTATGTGTGGACAGTGAGCCCTGAGGGACTTGGAGGAACGAGGGAGAAGGGAAAATACAAGGAAAGGTCCTCTCAAGGATTTAGATCTTTTTAGGTAAAGGCCTTTAACTTTGGTGGAGAAGGGAATCTATTTAGTTTTTTTACATAAAAAAGAACTACAACAAAGCCCGTCCATCTTCCGTGTCCCTTTACAGCCCCGCCATTGTCTATAAGTCCTTGTGGGGTAGTCGGTCCTGGAGTACGAATCTAATTATCAATTCATTACCCCGGCCTTTCTTCACAATACCTGACAAACTACTTCATGAGGGTCCCTGGGGGACTGGGGCACATAACACGCCCTGTGATCTTTGATAACCTCTTGGATGTTACATGTTAGCTCATTTCGTGTGTCTCGTAACATATTTAAACTTTTCCACTACGGCTTTTGTCCATATCTGAGTACAAGGGCATTTTTTGAGGAGAAAAAACTTTCAAAATTAGACTATAAACAACTTATGCAATAAGCTACGAAGGACTGACTCATTTAAAAATTTAAAATATGTACTTGTCTACATTTTATCACTGTCGACTATTTCTCATCTTTCCTTATCATGGTGGAAAACTTTGTGTGTCAAAAAATTTACTTGGGCTAATTTTTCCTACTTCCTTGGCATGCCACGTCATGTGTCATGAGCAATCACGGGGGAGATCTATCAGCATTTATTTTGACATTTGAAAGAAAAGCCACTCGTCTTCTGGATGAACCCGAACCCAATAGCTACAGCTCCTACAAACTACCTAAAAAACAGCAGTAAATTTTGACAAAAAACAACTCGTCATATTTGTAGCGACATGCATGACTCTAAACTCTGAATCGATTTCGAAACTTAGATTTTTAAATTTAGCGCTGATGCATAAATGTCACGATGCGAAAAATAGTCCTTATACACATCAGCGGTGTCTTCCCTAAGACAGAGGCAACTAGGTCACAAGTTTGTATGACTACACAACATTATAAAACATGTAGGATCATTCAGAAAATCAGAAGATATGAAAATGGCGCATAAATAATTCCTAAGCTCCTCAGTCTGTGAAAACACGTCAGTCGTACTGCTAATAAAAACTGCCACCAATTCTTGATCCTCATCATTCCTTTTGAGCTCGGAAGTAAGAAAGCTGGTGGTCGGTTCTATGAAATGCCTCTGACTTTGGTTGACGAAGAAGTCCTATGTTCTATCTAGTGTTGGGAAGCAGTAGTTGGGCTCCATGTTATTTAAGAGGGAGACATGACAGGATTTTCTTCCTGATGAGCTTTCTGTGGTGATAAATCCCCTTCGTATTTATTACCTCGTCAGCTCTTCCCATCCCTTTGGTGCATTACATATTAATTCAGTCAACTCCTCCGGGCCCATTCGTCACAATCACAGTATTTCACATTGAGCATTAAGTCAGTCAGCGTGTTTGCAGCGTATGAGACTTCACGTGCTCTCAAATCTCAAATGTACTTTCTGTGTCATATGGGCTCTGGAATTGGTTTTAAATTTGCGCTTCCAAAACGTGGTCACAGAACTTCTTACCTTTTCTTAGGATTAGAGTTAAATACAATTCCAAAGACATCCAACACTGCTTTCTCCTTTCCCTTTCTACAAAGGGATCAATGAACTGCACTTTTCAAAGTCTCCCTACTTAATAACGAGCGAATCTGTTCTCAACTTTTCGAAAACAAACTCTAAAAGCCCCCCCCCCCTTTCTGCGAAAATAAAAATCGTGCTTCCATTTTTACCAACAATCTCATACCAAGTGAAGCAAAGCTGTCAAGTTCCTGGAAATCTTGGATCGTTCTTTTTGTCACTCCCTCCACTCTTGCAAGTTACTTAATCCTACTGCCTTACTCTAGTTTGGTGTGAAGAGAGGTAACTCTGTCAAGTTAGTAAATCAAATCCGGGGCACTCAGGCAGAAAGAAGAGGACTATATTTTAAAGGTGTATTTGTCCCCGGGTAGAAGGGGGGTCCTTACATCACATGGCCTAGTTGTCACGACGGGAAACTGCCTTGAGGAAAATATATGTTTATGCGGTACATGCATTGTGTATTACCACAGGACACGTATGTATCCTTGCTCGATGTAAACTATCGGTATGGCTATATCACCCGATGTACATGTCAAGTTAGTCAAAGTGCTTTTTATTCTCCTTTTCCATTAATAACTTTTGTCAAAGATCTATTGTGTTAGCTCCACAGTCACCGGAGGCGAAGATGAGGAAATTGTAAGAGAAGGACTGAGTCTATATCGTATAAAACATATAAGACTATCTGACAAATAAACTGAGAGAGAGTTCCTTTTAGATATCCTGCATCTCGTCCCTTTTATTCTTTCAAGAATCAAGACTTTTCCGATTGAGTTTTGAAGCCGAAGAAACGTAATTGTAATGGACAGGGACGAGTTGACAATTGACATGACAAAGGGGATAGGGTTTCGTTTCACCCAGTCCTGGGGCGGGTTCTTAATCAGCAAAACGGGTGAAGTCTAATACCCGAAATACTACCTGTAACTGTGTTCAGGTTACCATTCGGATTTACTGCAACGTTTTAGCCTCAACTTTAACCCTTAGCCCTCCAGGGACGACGGACCTATGCATACACATGACTAGAGACATTCGCACCAAAGGACGACTGCAATAAGGAGCGGATGGCTTCGGCAGCAAAACACAGAATGCTCAGAGCTTTTGAGCAATGATCCTTAAACAATGTTGTCAAAAATATTTAGGTTATTTGAAAATGCTTAGAATTGAAACTACTGGTTTTAAAAGCCCCGGGTAGCTAACCTTGTCTCACGGGTTTTTGTTGTAAAGTTTTCGGGCTTGATTCCTATAAGTATGAAAGAGGTTGAATCCTGAACATAGCCTTTTGTAGACTAGGTGTTGATTCAGTGTAGGATGGTTCTAAAAATTCGCACTGATTTGACGAAGGAGTCATCGGTACGTGTGGATACAGCAAAGTCTCAGGGATTCTCATGCTCTGTCCACTTGTTCTCTCTTTGGAGCCTTTGGGAAGCGGGTTGATGCTGATGCGAAAATCGATTCAACTTTCTCCACCAAGAACTAGTTGTTGTCAGTTGTGCTGAAGGAGAGTGAGTCGAGTTCCAAAGAAACGTCTTCCCAACTTTTTGGACTCATTGTTAGAAATTATGAGGGTCATTAAGGGGCTTTGAGGATTTTGAAATCATGCAGGACATTTAATTTGACTCCGTGCTTTGATTTATTCTCCATTCAAATAAATTTAAAACTTTGCCGCGTTTTCTCTCCGGGAAATAATACAATTTCTTACCACGTATCGCTAATGTAGAATGGAGTACGGGGTCATACTCCAACCCAAGCGCCAATACGTTTATTTAAATCAGAGTGAGTATGACGACGTACATTATCGATATGGCCAGGTCATATTCTTAATGGCTGAAGTGTGAGTGCGCCCTCAACTCAGCTTTATCGATATGGCCTTTCAACTTATTCTAATCAAATTAATCATGGCGATATGTTTCACAAATCCTTAGATGAGTACGTCGTCATTACTGTTAATTTAAATGAGAGAGAGTATGACGACGTCCTCAACTCAGCACTATCGATATGACCATTAGTATCGCGAATCGATGAGATTTCTCAAGATACATTATATCTAGCCGATGCATTTCTCAAGGCCAGGAAATATTTTGACATGCTAACAATTACACTGGCTTGGTAGCGTAGAGCCCAACAAGGTTGACAGTCCCCTGTCCCGATGATGTTAACAGCTCCAGACACTTTAAAATTCCGGTTCTCCCAACATAAGTTGAACAAGTCGAGAGGTAGTAAATCCCTTGCAAGTCCTCAAAGTGAATAATACTTGTAACCCCCTTGAGTCCCTTTCCACCTCCACTTTCCCCAGCACTCGACCACCAGTGGGGAACAAGTCGGCCATTTTGCCACTCTGGCCCTCGTCCACTTTGACTTTGGCCTTACTAGAGGCTCATGATAGCCAAACATACCTAAGGCCATTCTCTGGACGACCTTACCAAACACAATCTAGGACAATAATACTCCCAAGAGATAAAGTATTTGCACACTCTCATCCCATCTCCGCGTAGGTAGGAAGCACAGGAGGCGGTGGTGGTGGTGGGAAAATCGGTGCTGAAAGAGGACTCAAATAATGCAAATGAGGTGAGAAGCCCATTCTTCATACAACAATGGGGAAATGGGACACTAGAGACTTGAAGGATTAGACTCCTCTCTCTCGGCCACCATCACCACCGGCCAACTTTAGAGAGAGTCTTGAGGATACCAGGATCTCCAGGATTCTAAAATCTGCACAAGAACAAGACATTTGGACTGTGTGAGGGAGCCAATATTCAGACTCTCTCCGTCTCCATTAGGTTTTGAATTTCTCAGACGAAATCCCTCTGTCCGACTCGACTATTCTCCCTCGGAATGACATGGCTCCAGAATATTGGACCTTTAGAGAGAAAGAGAGAGAGAGTCTTATCGGCGGATTCCAAACTCCTTCTTGTTCTCACTGGAACACACTGGGCGCTAAACATTGGAGGATTTGAACTGGAAAGTCTATTGGATTTTAAATCCGACACTCTCCTTGAGAAAAGACAGAGGTATCAAATTTTCGAGCCCAGTCAATCCGTCACGAAGGATCCTGAGCATTCCAGAAATCTCATCCTCTCTACCAATCTATTCATCTTCTCAAAGAGCATGGAAGAATCTCAGAATTTTACAACAATCCCTCTCTCTGCAGCGTTTCAAGGCCAGAGCGGCTTACGGGCTTAGTTGCATATGATATTATAAGTAGCCTCATGGATCTATGGAATATCTACGAGTTATATGCAAGTTTATTTTTCTGCCCCATTCTGTCAGAGTGGTAGAGTGGAAGTAGATAGGATGAGTTCCCGTCACTGTCGTAACACTCCGTAGCCGGGTGTTAGGAAACCCATCCGAAAAAAACTCGCACTTCCATTCGGTCGGGTGGATGCAAATGATGGTCATTGGGATAATTTGACGTGGAACAAAGTGAGGATCCTCACTGGAGAAAAGGGCTACCCAGGCTTGTGCTTTTTAAATCCCCTAGTTTCCTATAGTTCTGCAATAGTTTTTACAAATATTGAGTACAGTTCAGTCTCTTTTCTTAAGAAGTGCAAGTCTCATAAGTCATAGCCTAAAAAACACTGCTAGGCTATGTATTTTTGAGTTAACCAGAGGAAATGATTCCTATAAGCCTTTATTACAATTAGTATGTACTTGATGGTTGATTTAAAATAAAGATTTCCAAAAAAAATTCCATATACCATGAGAATTTCTTGAAAAATCAGAAGAGGAAAAAAAAGGTTGCACTGTAACCCGAAATTGGTAATAGAACAGTTGAGTGTAGTCACTCATGCAAATCTTGACCAAACTACGTGAGTAGCTATATCCGCCCGTTGCTGACCCAGAGTCCCCCTCATAAGTCTACCTTGTGCTAATACCCGGGTAGATTTTGTCAACAAACCCCGATGTCTTTCCACCCAACGAGGGAATTTATTCTACTGGGGATAATGTACTAAAAACTCTTGTCATGAATGATGGGGATTCGTGACACGAAAGAAATCACGTCCACACCGCCGCCGTGCAGATACCACACCGTCCCCTGAAACTTGAAACATATTCATTCCTCAGAGGAGAGAGGAGGGAAGACATTATATCTCTGTCTCCATCTCCAGATGTCAAAGCACTTGTACGTGAATCAAATACATTTTCCATAATAACAGCAATAACAAACAACAACCACCACCACCGACACCCATACCCAGGCCTTTATACTCAACTTTGCTAAAAGCCCTGGACAAGTTGTTAGCAGAAAAAGCCCCAGCATTTCTCCCATTCTTCGCAGATTCTCTTTCAAGTGTCCAAAGTTTGAAACCTCCAAAGTTAGGCTAAAGACGCAGAGACAAGCTGTAGTCTTGAAGCTAGCTCTCTCTTTATACCTAGAAACGTTCTATTAATAGAGTCGCATTTATCATGACAATAATAATATTTTATACAAACTCTGCTATATCTATTCCACATGAAAAAATAAACCACAACTGACGTGGGTGTTTCATAACTCATCATCATATTATCTTCACAAGGATGAAAAGAGTTTGTAAATTTTTCACCCACTTTTTCCCGTTTACTGCTCACTCTGCTATAAAACAATGACTCTGATTGTAGCCCCCGCAAGCCTGGAACTCCGGCCGGCTCGGGTGGTATGGCTGTCACTTTTGAAATTGAGACGAGTATAAAATAGTTTTTACAATGTAATAGGCCTTGATAACCTATCATAAGGGGTCCTATACACATACTCACCCCCATGATAGATAGGGGACTCTGGAGTTAATTTATAGATGCTGAGGGAGCATCCATACCTTAGAGTGGGACATGACCTTGGTTATACTATCGGGTGATAATTCCAAAGAGTAAGCCCTGTAGGGCAGGATTCTCGCACGTTCCCTTAGCTTCATAAGAGGGGATTTGAAAATTTATGACTTTCATTATTTGTACATTGTTTACACTCCATATTTATACTATTATGGTTAGGATTATTAATCGCAATAAATATATATGGAGAGAACATGGGAAAAAATGTAGGTCATCTTGGGCTTGGCTTCTCCAAGTAGATAGCTGTGGATATTCTGTGGTTTGGAGGTACTCAGGGAAAGTGGTGCAAGTAACTTGTAGGGAGAAAGGAAATGATGTTTACACACCCTACAATAATATAATGCAAATTTATGATGATGGAGTGAGACATCATCCTGCTATAATAATAATAATAATAATAATGATGAATTTTATATGACCATATATTCCATATATAGAGCAATTCTTGCGTTTAAAAAAGCCAATCTCATCTACATTATACTTATGTTCTATGTACAGTTATCCCGATCGGTTTTTTCTTTTACTTCTGCCCTAAAGTGAAGTTCTCGGGGAGAGGAATGATGTATTATGGGATGTCGGTTGACTCCCAGAAGAGAATTGCATTCTAAAGTGAACTAGGGCATGGAGCAGTAACCCTTTTTATTAATTTTATTCCATTCCTCTGGAACTTCTTTTGTTTTCTCTCCTGTCTAGAGTAAATACGGAGAAAGGACGGAAATCCAAGGGACATTTATGTCATTCCTATTATGGGCTGGGACTATTATAGGTAGGCACTATTAGGTACTACGGCCACAGTTGTCTACCAACTACCAAGGTACTAAAAGTAGAGGTGGTTAATTAAACATTTACCTTGAAGCAGTAGCAAGTGCTATCAAGTTTATTTGTAATATAAAAATCATTAGAAAACAGAATTTTAATTTCATGGCTTTTGTAGCATTTATTTTTTAGTTTTACCAAGCGTCTACAGGCTCTTGATGGGCTACTATCGATACAAGGCTTGTTTAAAGTTGAAGGGTCAATTTGTTTTTGGAAAGTATTATAATTATATTTGTGTATCTGGAATTATCAATCTAGTTAATTGAATGCGCTACACAACTTTAAAATTGGTCCGGCAGTTATGGAGGAGAGACAGACAGACGTTCCTTTTTAAGGAATTACAGAGTAGACTGCTTTACGTCAATTAATAAGGACCTTTTTGAAGTCAAGTTTTATTTTATGAAGGAATTATAATTACATCTCTGGCTTCCCAACACTAAATAGAATAAGCTTTAAAGTCAGTCCTATGGTTATCCTATAGTTAGTAATAGTACAACAGACAGACATTTAAATGAAAATATTGAGTAGATTCGTAGATTGTTTTTTTAATAAATTTAGTATTTGTTCGTTAGTGTTTATTTGTCGCTATTGTACTATTTTGATACGCGCACTGATTTGTGTTGGCGTCAAGCAAATAAATTTACTTAGGTCTCAAGTGCTTTGAAGTGTGACTCTTTTTGGTCCCCTTTCGTATGAGTCTTTATTTATTTATCATTGAGGTACAAACTCACAACTATCTGTTCAACACTCTGACTAGTTGAATACATTTCTATACAATCTCAAAATAATTTTAATTCTGAAGAATGTACTGATATTAATTCCTGCTTTAATTCATTCTCAATTTCAGAGCCGGTTACTGAAGTCGCTGGGGGTCCAGATCTGTATATTGATCGGGGAAGCACAATCAACCTCACCTGCACAGTCAAATTCTCACCCGAGCCACCCCATTATATCATTTGGAATCACAACAATGCTGTGAGTCAAAAGTTTTACTAACAATCTAAACCTAAGCACCTCATTAAATTAAATCTTCGCATTGTATTGCAGGATCATGAGGTAGAAAATACAGAGAATCCTTAAACCCAAAATCATTCAAGAGTATTATTGTATTTATTCAATCAAAACTTCCTCGCAGTTGCATGGTTGATACGTTTTGACTATCCACAACTGAGGTACATTAAGAGTACAAGAGTGTTTATAATAAAAGTAAAATCTTCAAAATATCATTCTGTACAACTCTTGAAGGTTCGAATCATCCGTGCTTGTAATGAAACTTGACTGAAGACCCGAAAAAACTAGGAATTGATAAAGTTACATGTTGAAGATAAGGGCTTTGAATTTAAAGAAATACTTTGAAAAATATAAATACATGCATATGATATAGAAAATATTATTATTAAACTCAATTCTGAAGATCTCGAAAAGTTTTCGTACAGTGTAGATAGTAGAGAGAGATAATATTTTTTTTGCTATTGAGGTACTTGAGTTTTGTTGGAACTCTGGAAACTTGAAAGCTTGAACATAATTTGCTAGCTCTCTCCACATTTTTGGTACGCTCAAATAAGCTAAGGATTATCTCTGATTTTCAAAGCATCTCAACAAGATCATATTTGTACTTTTTCATCCTTTGGAAGATTTTTTTTTATCCAATTTGAAATAATTATGGTAATATAATATGGTAATATAATAAATGGTAATAGTAGATGGATAGGGGAATCATTCCAGGAATTAGGTTTACCCAGCTTTAGTGGCCACATTATTATCGGATAATGATTCAAGTGAGAGGAATTATATTGGTACACTTACTGTGCTTTTTGCTATGGCTCTTCTCATCTTAGCTCACACAGAAATGGCTGCCATATGGACCGTTCATGCAGGATGGTTTTTATTTATGTTGATTACAGTTGTTGATTATGATCAGCTATGATGCTCATGAAAAAACGGTCCATGGCGGCCATTTTTGGAGCTGAGATTATAAGAATTGTACCACAGGGGACAGTAGCCTAAAGTAAAGCTATTGCAATTGATAGTCTAGATGAAATTTAACTAGCTTTCTTATCAGTACTGGATTTTAAGCCCGAGTTATTTTAAATTTTATGTGATGTTTGTCAGTATACTGATCTACTCATCGCTGGGAGTATTAGTTAGTCAATGGCAGGGATTTTTTATCTTGGTGCAGGTGGTAGGAGAGATTCTCATTTCCATTAATTAGTCATGAGAGCAAAGCCACTTGATTACTCCGTGAGGAATCCACAAAACACTCCATAAATCTCTTGGGGAATTCAAATTTTTCATTCCGATTCTGAAAGCTGCCTCGGCTTTCATCCAAGCCAGGAGAGAGCCCGACCTACTTTACTTGACTTGCCACCACTGAATATTACCTACAAAACCGAGATGGATACACATACTACAAATGTCTACAAATCCGGGCTTTGTATCCAAATCAGTCCCTATGGCCTCCAACTTTGGAACAGTATATACTATTAACGATCCTCATGATTATTGTTCCCATTCCGACTAACTGTTATTTGCAGCACAGGATTTCTAATTACTAAGAATAAGCAGTGTTTCAAGAGTTGGGGTGTAACATAACACTTGCTGAGAACGGGAACGGTTATGAACAAATCATCACCCTCACCGCCTCTATCCATCCTGAAAGAAATAATTAATAAGGTTCTTAGAATATTACAATTACACAGCTTCAAAAACTCGACGCATCCGCATCTGAGGGCTATTAATTATAGTTTGGATTACAAATTACAATAGGGAGGTTGAGATACAAGGGTTTTTGGCTTTTGATTTTAACTGGTGACTGTGCCAATCTTAAGAGCATTTTGCTCCGGTCATAATCAGAAGGCGAAAATCACTGCAACTCAACCTCTCTAATAAAGAAACTTAGTTTGCTCTCAATTCTACGATTAACAAACAAAATTCGGGGAGAAAGCCAAAGAAATTAAGTCAACTCACGTATAAATATGGAAATAATTTTCATGCAAAAACTGAAATGAATTTGGATTTCGCACATTTATAATCAAAGAAAAAAACCTTTTGGAACGAAAATCATAGAGCCTCGTTTACATGTTGTCTTTATTCATCTTCCCCTTTTGATTCCTGTCCACGTGTCGACTTTAATTGTTTAAACATCAGTAAGATATAAAAAATGGAAAAAGGAAGTTACGCTAAAAACAAGGCTTAACAATATTTTTGATGCCATTTAAATTATATGTATTAGCTTATTTTTGCTGATTTAAAGTCGTTTTTCTATCTGTTACATGAAGAAGCCTTCCATTGTAAGTCGGAGTCAGTGATTTCTCAAGAAAAACATCAGTTTTCTAAGAGATGATCCAACCTGAGAATTGTAAATGGATCCAACCTTATGTGTGCATTTATATTATTCATTATGATTTACTCCTATTGAGTTATGTATATAAATATAAATTTATGACACATTTCTCTCTCGTCCTGGGCTCCCTTTTGTGGGATTAGCTTTTTCTCTGAGTTTACCTCATGACACACACATATCCTTTATGCTTTGATGTCTCTGTATACACTAGGATGGAGGTTATAAGGAAACATTTGTACTTAAGGGAAGTACGGGTAGTGAATAATAATAATATTTCACCCAAAGGCTTTCGGGGTTTTGTCAAGGTGAAATTTCATAAATTTCCATTTTGATCTAATAAAGTGCTCTGGCTTCTTTCCATTTCTCCAAATTCTTGACTTGGGATTCCAAATACTTTCTTGAGCAATTCACAGGGTACACCACCAAGTCATTCCATTGGGTGTGTTACAGCTTGAAACGGGAGACATACTTTCAAATTTCAATACCTTGTAATTCCATGAGGTTTAATCATATGTAATTATGTGATTACCTCCCAAGATACATTTATATCTAAGTCGTTAAATGAGGTAATAATGGACTTAGTGTGTGGAGTTTGTTGACATATTAAAGATTGTAGGGCCAGTGGGGAAAGATATTTTATAATGTATTATAATTTAGCAAGGCTATAATTTTGAAGAGGGAAAGGATTGAATGAAATGATTAAGTGGAAAGGCCCACGATGGATTTCAAAATAGTCGAAGTTAATGTTTAGTATTAGCCGTTTGAAAGTGAGTAGGGTTTTGTGGCTTAGGAAATCTTAAGAAATCCTAAAGGTTCCCTGGGAAAGCTATGCAAATCTTGCAGGTACTGAAACCGTTGGATATGAATGCTGATACTGATAGGGTTATTTTGAAAATCGATTTCAAAGCCTGTGGCTCCTTCCTCTCTCCTCGAATTATTTTGAAGGGATCGAAAACTATGTGTTTGATACATAGATAGAAAACAACGTTGGAGATTCAAAACAGTGGCATTAAGTGGGATGAGAGACATAGACAGAAAATAACAGTAGCGTTGGGGTTTCTTTACTATTAGATATTTTAATAAGATCTAGGTTACTTCCACACCCAGGTACCATAGGTCCACACGCCTTACTATAAATAACAAAATATTATTTAAATGTAGGTATTTTCTATGTTTCGCAGTGAGCTAACTTGTAACTTCCGGGTCTGGAATTGCTTTCCCTTATGTACTGTTCAACAGGACGTACCCGTATTAACTGAGGGATGTAGATCTTGTATTGACATTCCGTTCAAACTAAATCTTTTAAATCTGCTTCAAGTAGCGGATATTGATTGCTGCCCGTTTTAAACCACGAGATGACTCTGATAATAGTCTACGACAGTTAAACACCTCTACAGCTTAATTAAATGAAAATCGGTTGTACTCCAAACCAAGGACACGTGGTGGTGAAAAGTGATTGAGTTATCTCCCGTGTAAGTGTAATGCAGTTGGGCACGAAGCAAATGCCATCTCAAATGATATTACAAGACGTAAGGCGTCGTAAGGACGGAAGCCGAGTTCCGTTCTACTTTCACCTTAACTCCCTTAAATCGTAGAATTTGCCACCTCTAGCAGTTAATGTTGTTATTGGCCTCACTTCTCTTCTCAGACTCCAAGCCCAGTGGTGCAGATCTCTACATGCAAATTTCTTATGAAATTGAATCTCTGAGTTCTATACACTCTTATTTCTAAGCATTTCCAGGGAACTAAGCTAAACAAGTTATGAATTATCCCCTGTCCCTTTATATGTAATAGAATTTTTCGCACACGAGCCCTTTTGCGGCTCCTAAAAGTTCCTAGTTAGTACCTAAAGTTACTTGCCGTTGGTTACCAATTGCTTGGGAAAGAAAGTTGTGATTTCCAAATCCCCCATTCACCATTGAAATCCTTAAGATTGCAAGCATCAGCATTTCTCTCATAATCCACTGCTAAGATGAATAGAATATTTTATTAAGCGATGAAACACGTAATATCAAATCATTTTGAAATCTCTATAGCTTTAGATAAACTAAGCTCCTCTCAATGCCTGAGAAAACCTCAAAACTGAGCAACCCAAGTGGGTCTTGATTCTTGAATCTTGAGACGTTGGGTTCTAGTGGACCGGATGATGGGGAAAGTTTGATTTTCAACACAACAGGGCAAACACTTGAGATCTCTATTCAACAATTTTACTATTCAAAGTTGAGCAGACTCAGCACTTGGTCTCTGGTACTAATCCTGAGCTAGTGGTACTATGATTTTTTAATTAGCGCCCGGTAGGAAATAAAGGCTTTAGTTTTGAGCTGTTCAGGCCTCATTTTAAAAGTTGGCCAGTAATGCCTCATCCTCACTTGAGGGGGAGGGGCGTTTTGTTTTTGAACGTACTTTAGTTAGTGAGGGGTAGACAAATGTAACTGACAGGGGCCATTTGAGTTCCCTTTCTACTCTTAAACAAGTATTAATATTCATGACCCAGTTGATTTTGTTGTATTCCGGGGAGTAGAATATGAGAAAGTTATGGCATTAGTACAGTGGAAGTAAATAATCACTTAAGAGGTTTAAATTAGGTTGGATGGGGCAAACTTTTCCCCCTAACTGACTGCTAATCGTTTTCTACCAGCTAAACTCTAACCGTTTCATAACTTAAGTCCCCTGGAATAGTAGAAGCCCGGGTAGCCCTTACAATAGTCTAAGAGTAGTTGGTACAATTAGTAGGCACTACTTGTGCTCGAGATTCCCAAGCCTATAGAAACTATTTCAAACTGTGAAAGAACATGATGTGAGGGTTGTGATGGCCTTCATCTTCGTTATTAGAATAAAGTGGAGAATTAATTATATCAAGGGCTCCCACGTCACGTCCCTCCGTTCTGTCGTATATATGTATAAACATATATTTGTACCTACTTGTCCAAATTCTAAAAGATTCCCTCCAGTATTCATCCCATCATCCGTTTAACTAAGTTTAGCAAAGGACTCGGCTGCTGGCAGTGGGTGTAGAAATTGCGAATTTGCAAATTCAGAGCTACTTACCGAGTTTAAATTCACCCAAATTTACAAGGACAAACGAGAGGAAATTTGGAAGGCTGCATTGCGCCACCGCATTCGAATTTCTCGAATTCCATCTCAAGAATCAAGAGACCCAAAAGCTAAGGTCCTGTCCCACATTCTCGACTGCTTTATACACAAGATCTGAAAGCTTGTATGAACTGTATGGAGGCTTTATACTTTAGGATTTGTCTTATTATATACATATCCTTGTGCGTTAAAAAAGGAGCTCAACAATCAACTCCATACAAGCATAATGCATGTATAATAGGGCCAAGTATAAATACATTTATGACCCTCTGAATGAGCCTAGAATGTATCTGGAGTTCTCTCTTCTCTGGAGTCTAGAGATTTCCGAGCTGAGATAAAGAAGGCCAATTTCAGTTACTCGTTACTCGGAAGGAATTGAATTTATTCCAAGTCCGTGAGTACCAGAAGGCCAGGGAGTTATGGATCTTCCCCTTATAGTATCGTGTGTACAATCGAGATTCGAGACTCGAGATCGTCGGCGGCGAGTGGAGCATTAGTGGGCCGGGTAATAGCAACTGACATGTCAGGAATGACCGGTACAGCTCCAGGGACTTCTGCATAGCCCTGGAGACCTTGAGAGAAAACACACGGAGGCCGAGATTACTGAAGTCTGAGGGCAGGGAATGGGCAGTGTGTGGCATGACCTGATTAAAAAAGTGCATACCTACTGTACACAGGATTTTAAATTCAAAATCCCTCTGGCCTTTCCCATCCTGTTTAGCTGAGCAATTTCTCTTACTTACTTTTCTTGCTACCCGGGTGACTTATTGCCTGTCATCTCAGTCGTAAGACAAGGCACTTCCTATCACCAATCCATTCCGGACAAATTATAGCCTTGCACACTTCCGTGTCAGCCTCAGTCCCAGTGCATAAACCTGCCTTGGCTAATATGAGTTGGTGACCTTGATCCCTCATTAGAGGGCACAGCCAGTCTGAGAACCCCTGCATACGGTCCTGGGGTGAAAAGTTTTGAAAAAGATTGGCAATTTATCTATGAAATAATATACCGAGAGTAGATACACATGAGATGCATGTACTTTTGTGAGTGGAATAAACTTGAGCAACTAAATCGACTGCTTCGTCCTCGTCTCAATTTTTGTGAAGTAGCTAACACTCTCTCACCAAAGTCTTGGAAGTGCAAAGAAAGCAGAATCGGTGGGGGCACAAGAGTTTCTTCCCTTTTATCTCGAGCGTAAATCTTATCTCTTGTAAGGATCTCATACATGGACGTCTTGCTACATTCTACATCCTATTAAATTTAAGCTTATAAGCTTAGAGCCTCCTCGACGGGTTCATCAGCAGAGGCTTTCTCTTCTCTCGTACTCTCTGACGCTGAAACTCTACAGGGTATATATGATACATAAACACAGATTGGAGTATATCCTAGTCTATACTACAGATACTACACAACTAGGGTCTTTGACTCTTTCAAGTACTGTGGGATGTTTTTATTTTTGAAAATGTACAAACTACTAGAGGCTCGTCATGTACTGCCAGCGAGGCTCTTTCCGAGGCTGTCTAAGGACGCTTAAGTCGACGCGTGGGAAAGTGTAGTGGAAATTCAAAGTGTGTGTACAATAGAGAGTAGGGCAGATAAGGGCTCGCTCCTTGTCATGTGTCTATGTGAGATATTGAGATTTGGAGATGTGAGAAGAAGCTTTTATTTCCGAGCTAAATCGAATGAATACATAAACAAGTGTAAATGCGCTGAAAATTGATCCTGTCCCCTCCGCCCTTAGCTTTTTCTGCGGAGATGCTCTCTTTTCTATGTTTATAGTAGAATTTAGGATGTTTAGTTATTTTCCACTAGGATTTAGGATCGTGATTCTAGATAGGGAAATGGGAGAAATAACTTTAGACTTCGTGTCAGTGGCATGGGTCTGGATCGTGGACCTCGGAATTTTCCATAATTTTGTACATTATAATGAGAATGAAGCACTACTGACTTGGTGAGTTTTTGTTTTATTCAAAATTTATATGTTACTGGTCATGAGGTATGCTCATGTTTGAGATTTATAGCGGGTAGAACAGCTACCCAAGATAAATATATATTTATAAGGACTGTTACCGGATTTATTTGATGCATATTGCAAAGTTTGAGCACATCTGCATCTGTTCATCGTGTGATATAATAAACAAGCCGTAAGTGCACGTAATTAACGGTCAAAAGGGCTTTTGTAAAAAACAACAGCATTGACAATCAATTTAAAAATTTAAATCAAACCCGGTTATCCACATCGGGCATCGTTAGATCCGTCAAAACCGGGTGGCAATGAGTACAATTACGATTTGAATAGAAATTCCTATTTCTTCAATGAATCCTTCCTATTCTTTATAAAATCGGGCCAAAATTGTTTAAATTTATTTCTCCCTCCCGTATTTGCTCTGCGATTTCAGTTCATTTCTCACGATGGATTGAATCGAAACACCTCAACTCGACCTGCAACAAGAACCCATAGAGCCATATACACACCCCTACAAGTTTGTCCTAAAGATAAGTTGAACTGGTAGCCATAGTCGGGGAAGAATGTATAAAAGTGGTAAGGCTATAGATCTTAACTTTGGCAGAGTGAAATATAAGGGTAATAAATGACACAAGGTCCTGTCTGCCTCCTTTTGGATGTACATGGGAGTGTAGTAGTAGGAGAGGCACGTATGTAGAACACGCAAAGTCCCTCTAAAAAGAAGTGCGGAGTCTTATGAATACATCCGTATCGTGTATGAAGAATAACTTGCTGAGCTGGATGAAATTGGACCATTCTTTCTCATATTATTGTCCCCGATTTTGAACAAAGTTGTCATATTTCATGCTAAACAAGCAAGACTATCGCCACTTCACACCCGACACCCTCACCAGCTCCCTTAATCTTCCCTCTTCCAAACCCTTTTCCTTTGTCTACTACCTCAGCCTCCTTAGGACAAAGTTAAATTCCGTGATGGAAGACTATACCCCCCCCCCCTTACAGTCACTTCCCCATTTCCTAGTCATTCTGTAAATAATGGCGTATTCGTAAATTTTAAACTGCCGAGAACCTTTTGTTTTCCTCTTTCTGGTCCGTCCTGAGTCTTCCTTGTCTTTTTCCCCGGGTGGATAAGCACACTAGATGAGGGAGGAGGATGTTTTTCAGGCTTTCAAAAAAATATGCAGAAAACTTTGAGTTCCCTTTGACCTTTGTTTAATTGAGTTTGGTGGACTTTGAAAAGGAGGTGAGAATAACTCATTTCAAACTTGCATGTTGGGCGAGAGTTAAAGTTGTAGTTAATTATTAATTTTTAGTTTAATTAGATTTAGAGTTGGGGCTCCGGGGAGGTTTTAGAATTTAGATTTAAGGGGAATTGTTTCCTTGCCTGGAGCGTTTATTTAATTGTTATTGACGAGCAAGGAATGTTTTAAAGTAATTACATTTTATAATTGATGAAGCATGAAGCAAGAACAATGGCAATTTCGCTTCGAGGTCTCGAGGATCTTCGTTTAATGCGTATTTAGAAATTCATAATTAAATATTGATCTGCAGATCTAAGCCTTAACAAGGCATGATGAAACTGTTCTCCGACTGCATTTGTTTACTTTAAGTAACGAAAAGCTAGTAATTAAAATACACTTCTGAGAATTTTTTTTCATTTTCTAAAAACTTTCCACCTCACCCTGTAAATTAGACGGAACAATTACAGTTCGAGAGTATAAAGAAAAGATGGACTAACACCTATTCGATATTTTTTTTTAGAAAATCTCCTCGAAACTATACAAAATTCAAACCCTGACAAACGGTTCTCTTAATATTATTAGGATACATGGATACATAGTAACCTATTCGATCTTTCGCTCTATAGTAACAGTGAAAAAGGTGTTCAGTGTTGCCTTAGCCTATTTATTAATTATCCATGAAAGCAAGAAAATTCGCAGTATTTTTAGACATAAAATCCCCAGAATAGTGACCCAGAAATGCTGGTCACTGGGGTGAGCAGGGTCTCGTGTTCTCATTTCTAACACCCCGAACTTGATTTTCAATCCTTGGTAGATCCATCCACTTCCCTAGAGGGCTTCGTTTTCGAGTTCATGTACGTACCTTGGTGTCGGACTCGGCCTCAAGAACCTAGAACGGAACTAGCCTGTGTAGCCTCTAGGGCGGTACTATAAACTTTTGAACAAAGTATTTTGAATTTTCTCTTCCTTCTCTCTCTGTGGAAAGTTTAAAACTTTTGAAATGCAAATGTGCACTCATCTGTGAGTGAGGTTTTTAGTTTAGGCAATGGGTTCCTCTGATCCAATTGTGAAGAGAAGAGGGAAATGGTGGGATTGAAAATGTCGGGAGTCCCGAGTTTTGGGAAAGTTTGCAAAATATATTTAAAATTCAGCCTCCGAGATTCTGCATGCTTAATTAATAAGGGATTGGGCTTGGTGTTGGTAGATACTGTGATTCGACAAGCCCAACAGCTACGGACTACTACGAAGACGACTGACAATCATCATAAGTTTTTGGATGGTGAGATTGATGAGGAAGGGGTGGGGCAGCGGTTGCGGATTCATTTAATATGAAGCTCGAGTTTGGAGTTCATCGAGTTATTAATGCATTGGGATTTACTCGGTTCATAGGAATACGAGACAACTTTTCGGGGACTTTGTATTCGTCCCGCAGCTCTTGAACTTTATTTCCCCGACCTTGTTTATATTTACAATCAGGATGGATGCATGTGTTTTAAATTATTGATTTGTATATTCTTGGGCTAGGTAAAGATTTTTTTCTAGATCTGGCCAAATAGCTGGAGAATTTGCAATATTTTGGAGAATTTTTTGGATTAAGTTTTAAAAGTAAAGACACCAGTAATGAAGGTTGAAAATTGGAACCTTTAATCTTTATTTGAATCACAGAGAATAAAAAAAGTTAATCCGATCCCTTAAGAAAAATCCCAAATGGCTCAAGCGAATTTTTAAAACCATCCGGGTTCATCCAAAAAATATTCCTAACTATCATGGCCTATTTTACTAAAGGTTAAAAGTTTAAAAATAAGATCCCTCGTCATGAAAGAGTAGGATTCTAGTTTGTTTTGTTCGATATGCTTTCTACCATCCGATCTCACCTCATTAAAAAATCATGGCCCTTAGGCCCCGTGAACTTAAAAGTATGGAGAAAGTCGGTCTTTAATAATATTATGGTGGTGGATGTTATTATAATTCCGGCAAGTGTAAGATGCCATACATACATGACAAGAGCTCGGAATAGTCGGAATCCTCCTCATCCCTCAAGAGCCAAGACTAACAATACGTGAGTGACAGCTCCAAGCTCTCCCACAGCCCGGTGGGGTCTCAGTTACTTTCTTTGTCCAAATAAAAACAAACTTGCACAACTATTTACACCTTCACAACTTTACTTGAACTAATTGAAAGTTTAGAAATGTACCTATAATAATTATGCACTGAAATCTACACAAGGCATCATAAATAGGAACTAAAAGGGACACATTTCCAAACGCCATAGATTTCGAAGAAACCACTTTGCCAAAGGGTTCATGTCATTTGAAATCTCAATGTAAGCTAACATTAAAAGAATTTCAAAGTTTTAAACTATCCATGTGCCTTGAATATCTTGTCGACGAATTGGCGGAATTTTGTGTCGACACGTACCAGCAAAAGTTTTGCAAGACTTTCCCGTGATTTGCTGACTAAATATTTCTCTCACACTTGTCTCAAATTCTCTGACTGTCTGGAATAGTTTAAATGTGTCAAGTGTCAATTCAATTACAAGTGGTTTGTCAATTGTAAACCTCAAAAGGGCACATCAAAACTAGAAAGCTCTATAGTGCAATTAGTGCCTAGTTTAGCAGGGAAATCGGTGAGTTTTCCCAATACCAACCTGTCTGATGATGACAAAAAATCCTGACTCACGATGGATGATGGCAACAGGCTAAAGATGAATTGTTCGGAAATCAATAAAAAGTAGTTGGCAGGCGGGAGGAGAGTGAAATCAAAGGCTGAGTATTCTGCTCGAACAAATTCTCTATTTCTCACAATACCAATACCTATGATCTTGACGAGGACCCCCACTACCGTACTGCAAACTCTATGTTGTCTACTACTGCCTATAGTAGCCAGTGAGGATATACAATTGTTAAGTTTTCTAAGGACGACTCGAAACCAATTTGGAATCTAGAGCCCAACCTCTTGAAGAACGGAGGTTTGAATCGGTAGGATCTAACTCACCATTAAATATCTGAGAGAAGGAAATAAAAGGGCGAAGCACTTGGAAGAGTCATAGTTGGGCAACCACACAGAACCTCCCGGTGATTGGTGGGATTTTCTGGTGATTGGTGGATTGGTAATCTTTGAGATTTTTTGGTTGTTGGGTCACTGAGATTTCTTTGTGGTCGATGGTCGCTAAGATTTCTTGGGGGGTGGGAAGTCATTTATTAATGCTGGTGGTTGATGGCCTGGTGTTAATTGAGATTTTCTAGTGGTAGAGAGTCTGATTTTGACCTGGTTGTCTAATTTCTTTGGGTCATCGAGATTTCCTAGGGGTCGATCGTCTAGTGCTCTGAAATTTCCTCGGGATCGGTAGTGATTGAGACTTTCTGGTGGTCGTAGAGTTGAAATTTCCTGGTGGTCAGTGGATGGTCTTGGACAGGTGACCTCCGGTGGTCGCCCAACTATGGAAAGAGTTCTAAGCAATTCTTTTAGCCAGTTTTTTTCCTCACCACAACACGCAAACATACCCGACTCACATGGACGTAAACTTTTAAAAGAAAAATGGTTTTCAAATGTCTTTGCAAGATTTGTTTGTTTTTCTCTCTCTCCTTTCTCCGTCTAGGGTTTCATCAGGGAAGAGAAAAGTTTTTTTTGAGTTTCTCGTTGTTTCATTTTATAAATTGTATAACAAAAATCCCATTCGACTACACTGTCACTAGTACTACACACTAGTTCCCATTTCCCTTACAGATACATCCAGGTCCTGAAGCCTTGTTTGTTTTTGTCTCTGTGTGCAGGAATTAGGAGAGAGAGAGATGTAGAGAACTAATAATATTCTCAAAGTAGTCGTACGTAGCAGGAAATGTTGAATCCTCTTGGATCTAATGAATTACTCAGAGACATACTTTTCGAAACTCGGGTGAAAACAAGAGCTGGGAGTTTCCAAGCCCTTTTGTCCCTACTAAACCCGGGTGTGTAAATCTATAGACTATAGGGCATGTGGCTAGGCCCAAGTCAGGGCAGATGGGATACGGAAATGATGAGAAAATAATGGAATTCCTATAAAGTCTTTGAGGATTTTTATTTTTATTCCATCCAACAGTTGTAGTTAATTTGATCTAATTAAGTCACCATGTTTCATCATCACCAGAGTCCCCGGTCCCTCAAGGCCTTTTATGAACAGAATATAATTATTTAACTTCTTACAAAGCCTCAGGGGATTTTTTTTTAATTATTTTCCTCGTCTGCAATTTTTGATGCATGAGCGTACATGCTTTTTTTGCGAGAAATTATTTGGACGAGATTCAGACCACACTTCTCGCATTATGTTTAAAACTTTCTTGCTCATTACTCTTTGGCGGTGTGGAAGATTTAGAATCATCTTTCACACACAGGGCAAAACTCGGCAGAATATCTGCAC
Organism: Agrenia bidenticulata; assembly: GCA_034694785.1. Lineage (NCBI taxonomy): Eukaryota > Metazoa > Arthropoda > Collembola > Entomobryomorpha > Isotomidae > Agrenia > Agrenia bidenticulata. Next base: position 41,317 of record JAQFYM010000850.1, read on the forward strand.
TTCGTATTTCATTTATACATGGACTCAATGTCCTAGGGTTCCATACCCTGGGACTCCAGTCGTTAAAATCGGTTTAGTAGCTATATGCAGAGGTCGTTAGACAAGCGGACAAGCAGACAGGCCCTTAAGCAAAGTTATAGATCAGAAAGGCTTGCTGGCATATAGAGTTCCGTTCCCTGGGATTCCAGTCTTTAAATAGGTTCGAAGTAGTTAGGCAGGAACAGACAGACATTTTAGCAAAACTATAGACAAGATATAGGATTCCAGTCGTATTAGCAGATGTAGGATTCCATACCCTGGGATTCCAGTCGTATTAAATCCTCATCTTTTAAAGACCCTTGGCAAGGACCTTTTTTGAAGCTGAGCTTTGGATGTGTAAATGTATGATAAGCATGAGTGTTTTGTGTTCCACGACTTATAAAAGTGACACGGTTCCCTGTGGAGATTTCATCTGACCCCAAGCCAAATTTAGCAACCGGGCAGGGATATTTATAAATCCCAAAAGTTTAGGAAAGTCTGGCGGTGGTGGTGTTGTTTTTGTTTTTCTGTGAACAAGTTGAAAGCGGAAATAGGGGAGGAAAGTATTTCAGTCAGTCAGTCGTAGTTGGTAGTAAATCCTTCGTCATAGATTCTCGAGTCCACATACGGCTGTTGGCTGCAGGGCTGTGTAACTGAAGGGGCTCATTTGGAGGGCCCTGCTGTATTGTATTTATTTAGAACTCATACTCATGATGCTCACTTCATCATCCTTCGTTTGTTATCTCCTGGTTCTCTTGTGCTGGACGAATGTATATAATTGCTGGAGAAATTCATAAAAGAATAGAATGATGAAATTCGCGAGATCCTATGCCCTTAGCGATGTACTCAGGGACCAGAGAGGGTCTTGATATATGTAATTGGAGTACCAGAAACGCTGTAAGAAGATAAAGACCATTGGCTTGGCCTGCCTGCCTGGTTTGGGTGGTGGTGGCTCATTTAATCATTTCTAAAAGAATTTGTAGAGAAAGTTGTTCAAGTTTTAATGCCAGGAGCAGTTGGACTCTGAAATAAATTCTTTTATTCTCCTTCTTCTCTTATTTTATGACAGGGAACTTTATTATGAGAGAAGGTCCAAAAAAATTCTTCAAATAAGGCACACACATTCATACACCTTGGCTTGTTTTATTTTAAAACTTGTCCGCTTTGTACAAAGTGTAGATAAAGCACATGGGATATCTCTTATCTCGTTTGTTTCCTTATGCTCCAATCCAAAGTTGGTGGAGGTGATGAAAAGCGGGATAAATTATCAAAGAGTTTAGTTTAGGAGATAATTCCAAAGACCACTTAGGGAAAAGAAAAGCTGTTGGAATTTTTACTCACAAAAATAATTATACCTTCAGAGACTTGGAGGACTAGGGTTGGCTTTATTATGTAGCGTAGCTGCTTTATGTGAACGTTCATGTGTCCTTCCTTCTGTCCCGATGCGGACGATAGCTTTGGGACCAGTCAATGTTTACAAATTTTACAATATCTGTATTCAGACATCCCTTAAGGATGTTCTAAGCGGAGACCAAGTGTTAAGATGGGCAGTATAGAATGGACCCTTCAGGGTCTATTGTCCTACGTTTTTTCTAATATTGGACAATATTAGCTACTCCACTATATTATAGTAGCTATGGCTGAGAAAAATGGAGACAGTGAAGTAGCTTTTGCTACGTAATATTAAAGACCCGACAGGTGACGACAGGCTTAGTCAGTAGTAAATTAAATACACGCGGCAGAAGGTTCAATTTTGAATATTCGAAACTCAAAGAAATTCAAGCATCCTCTCAACCCCTGGGTGGTGGAGAACCCTACCCGGGAAAAGTTGCTGGTAGTTTTGACAAATACAAATGAAGTTGCTCTAACTGCTAGGCCTGTCCTATGGCTATTTCCCCCAAGATTTCCCCCGAGAATTTGATACACTGGGTGTATTTTTATAATTAATTCACCAATCCAGCTCTAAATGAAAGATTCGCAGGGGAGGATAAAAAACTATGGTAGAGAGAGTGTAGATGAACACATCCTTAATAATACAACACCCTCCGAATATGATACAAAGGTCTATGAATTTCTCTGTATACACACTTCCGGGTATTGTGTTGTATATACGCCGGTTTTTTCCGGAGCCTCCTATAGAAAATAAATTTCTAAAGGGAAACACTCAAGTTCTGAGAAAAAAATCAGATATGATCCGTCCATGACTCCGCTAATGATCCTCCTCAGTCATTCATTTAGAAACAAGGGGGGCTTGCCCTCAGAGGTGTTCTGTGGTTTATGGTTGATAGTGTTAAAAGCTTTTTTCTGCATAATTTCCCTTTAATGAGTTGCTATTTGGGGGAGAGAGTCTAAATTGGGGCATGGGGCACAAGGTTCAACTATTTTTAATAACTCTAAAAATACACACACCTCATCAACTGCCATGATATGAGATGAGGCTGACTTCCACCTCATGAAACTATGAATGAATATTTTGGCCAACTTACCATGCCCTGATTACAAATAACCTATATAACTCTCTAGGCGGTCCAGGCCTATGAACTTCTCCTGGAGTAATTGCACACATTTCACCTGGAGATAAATTAAAAGCTCTGACTACTCCAGTTAGAAGAGTGAGGACAACCCTATAGGGTAACATGGGGCTAACCCAGGCCTGTAAACCGAGACACTTGGCTACAAAAGTGGAGAATAGGCCTTTGTGAGCCTGGTGTTTCGAATTCTCGTTATGCATTATTGTTGAGGCGTATAAATAACATAAAAGCTCTGCTCTCCCGTCAAACCTATAAATGTAATTGGACTCGTGAACTTTGTCGAGAAGTTGGTGGCCTTCTCAGTACTGCAATGGGCTTTGAGTTTTGTCTCTCGGTAGTGAATAGGGACATTTCTCCCTTTTATTGCTTCTATGCATTATTGCTGGGAAATTTATGTAATTAATTGGGGGGCTAGGATATGATATGAATACAAGGACAGAGTAGAAGCGGAAAGACCTGAGTGGAAATCTCCTTTGGTGAATGCTACAAAATGGTCGTATTTGATGGCAATCAGGTTGCTGAAAAAAACCGCTTTCAATTTGTTAAAAAATTATTTCGAATTATCTTTCTTGGATTTCCGTTCTTAACACAAGTAATTGATTTTGCTTAATGAATTCTAAGGGCTCCGAAGGTATTAAAATTTTAAAATGGAGTTGCTACGGCCCTGAATATCTCTAATCGTGTATTCATGAGTAACGGGCCGATACTCTCATAAAGTTAGATAGCTCTCAAGCATGCCCAAGTTCTTAATGCCCGGATAATGATATGAGAATTGGGGAATGTATTTATTAGATTTGTGAAACAAAGGGAAACAAAAGCATGTCGGACTGTGTGTGTCGTGTAATGAGGTTTTTATGCGGTTGCATGTGTTCCTAGTTTATCTGCTAATGACTGTGAGGATTGCGTGCGTGTGATTGAGTTTAATGATACTAAACAATAATAAAGAGGTCAGCAGTCGGGAGCTCGGGTGGCACGGGCAGCGTAGTGGATTTCAAATCCTTTTGTAATCTCAGCCTCTTCCCTACGCATGGAATAGAGATAGAATGTACATTAGCGGGCTGGGGGGCTTATCTTTAGAGAGGAACGTGACCGGTTGACGAAATCTCTGGAGAGACGCACAGGCACAAAGATACGACCACTGCGGGTTCTTAACTCGGATCAAATGGACCACACGGGCTTTTCTTTGCGAGAGTGATGAGAAGATTGAAAAAGGGTTGGAAATATTTGCCCATTCAATTACGGGCCTAGTCTCTGCTTAATGGAATTTTTTGTTTGCTTTGAAAATAAAAAGAATTTTAAGTATTTTATTCGTTACATAAATTAATAACCTAAACCTACGATGCGAATTTATTAAAAAAAATTTTAATAGATGAAAGGAAGCATTTTTTGCAGAGTTTCGGATTCGTTGTGATGTGATTTATGGGCACAGTATCTTTTAAAGGTGATGTATGTTTTGTGATTTGCATTGATGCCATCTAGCAGATAATCTGAAGCAATCACAAAAAATTAAAACGGACTTTGGATTCGGAAACCATATATTTTTAGGAAGACTGGACCCTTTTCTATTACCCAATGTAACTTTAATAACATGGTGGTGGGTGTAACGTTCCAAAATGTTCTTGGTATCCTTGCCGACAGCTTAAATAATATAATTTAGCACGTGATTGGAAGGTTGGAGTATATTTATCTTGTAGATTTGAGGCTATGAAATGTATATAATTTATGAACTGGGTTAAATAACGGATGATAATGGTGATGTGAAGAAAGACGACTCTAATGACATGTTTTTCTCTTTCCATCTATTTTCAGATAATAAGTTACAACTCCCCCCGAGGCGGTGTGAGCGTTTTAACGGAGAAAGGAGAGACGACCACTTCCTACCTTCTAATTCAACAAGCGAAGCCCACCGATACGGGTCGATATTCTTGTAATCCTTCCAACGCCGTGGCTCATAGTATAAACGTCCATGTCCTCAATGGTGAGTCAACAATGGACTTTTTTAAATGAAATTTCCTCACATTTTTCGAGGTTTGAATTCCAGGATTCAATAGTTAAAAATCCTAAAATACACGAATGACTTTTAACATGGGTGCAAAGGGATAAAAAACGAGGCGATGTTCGCATGTGTTTCCCCTATAATTTCCCCAAATTTTTTAATCACACTTATCGACAGGTTTAAAATTTAAAAATTTCAATAGTTCAACACACAAACGGAACTTTGGAATAACATTGGGAAAAGTTTGTTTAGACTGAAAGCCCAGAATATTAAATTTGATGCAATGCAAAGTGTTTATTATTTTGTCCCAACTTTTTCAAAAATTTGCAAATACAAATCCAGCGGTGGTAATAGTGTGCACAAATGTAAACGATTACATAAGAAAAATGGAACTTGAGCTGTAATTACATCCCGGTCAATTATGTGGCCATTGACAGAGTTTGCATTTTGCAAGAGCCAGTTTAGATTGACGCTGTCAATTACTAGAGAGAAAAAATCAATGAAATCTATCAATAAGTTAGACAAGATTCCTAAGTGGAGTTTTTTAATGATTGATAAGTTTTTTACAGGCAGTAAAATCATGATACAAATTTAGATCTGATAGCATGTGAAATTTTGATAATTGCAAACTTTCTTAAGTTGTCTTTCTCAATTTCCATAACTTTTCAGAATTTTTGAGAGTTAGTATGAGTAGCAATTTCGTATGGGCAAATTTTCTCAATTATTTTTAGCTCGTGTCAAAGCATGAACTCAATTCTTTTTAGAAAGCTTATGAGTTTTTTATAATTTTTGAGCCAGGCCAACCAAGGTCCTTTTACTTTTGGGTTTTGTTGGTTCGTTTTCCTACATTTCGATTGTAAAAAAAAATCATAGTCATCCGGTTCAATGTAGCGTTAGGTTTAAAGAACATTCTCTCTTGTATTGATTTGCATAAGAAAACTTCTAACGAATTAGCAAAAGTACTGAAATTCACCCATGAAAACATTTTTCAAAGCCTTTAAACAAAGTTGTTTTCTCGTAGAAATAAAAATATAAAAACTCACAAGTGCAACTTCATATAGCCCGAGCCAGGTTGATAAAAAATTTAAAGCTTCTTAGCCAATTTATAA
>JAQFYM010000851.1:0-46948 GCA_034694785.1 Agrenia bidenticulata
AATAAAAATGCAACTAAAATACAAAAACAGCCTTGTAAATAATTGTTTTTATATAAAGTCTGTAAGCAAAAAATTTATAATACAATTTAAATAAAAAGAAATTAGACGGAGCAATAAGAAAAACAAATATTAGCTGTTGTTTGCATTTTGCTTGATTATTGACTGCAAAAAGCGAAGATCGCATCAAAACCGATTTATCATGTGTTGCCAGTATATAAAAACATGACATTTTTTAAATAACAAGTCCGTGCAGATTTATCGCTTTTTGCGTTAGTCAAAGTAGTTACCAGCGTATTCAGAATGACTCTTAGTATTTAAAAAGGCATCAATTTCTCTGTAGGATATTTGCATAGTCTCTACGCACCTGCAGACAAAAAACTACAACAAAATTCTATGTGATCTGTACAAAACAACGTAAAATACATGTGAATACGACCTTGTTTTTATTATTACAACCTTTATGCTATAACATCTTACCTGTAGAAACAGAGTAGCTCTGTCAAGGCGTAAAACGTTTGTACACAAAAGCATAATAACGAAATGTTTTCCGCTGTATATTAAATACGTGAGACAGTACTACATAAAAATACATAGAATCAGTTTTTAAGTATTCTATAAAATTTTTTATTGTATCAAAATATATTACGGGCTGCTTTTAGCACTGGCTTTTCTTGACTTGCTGCATACCACAAAAAAGAAACAAGTGTGTGTTGACGATAGGTATTTAAAATGCTTTTGTTTTTTTGTCTAATTTTACTATAGAAAACCATGTAAAAATACTTACTATCTCCAATGTAAAGATGCCTATGTACAACACTTGTAAGAGGATATTCTGCAACAATTTGATCCAACCATTGTTTACAAATTCATTTTATTTGTTGAGTTCAAATTGTAATATGCGTTTTAAATAGTTTTGTTTTTATTGGTTGACTTGCTCTGTCAAACAAACAAACTATTTAATATGTAAATTGTTTTCTTGTTATAAAGTATATAAGATTGCAATTGCTTTAAGTAATTTTGTGCAGTAATATGCATCTATATTACGTATTATGCTGACATGTGTAACTTAGAGAACTAGAATACCTATGTGTTTCCTTGACCGTTTTAAGTTTGTTTAGGGCAGGTTTTTTAGTTATGTATAATGTAAAATTGATTTTTTAAGGGTATATACCGCAATAAAATTAACTAGTAATCGTACAAGCCTAGGGAATCGTATTAAAACTCTGCTAGTCCTATTTTATCGTGATTACAAATTTGTAGACAGGTATATAAGGCGCTTTTGTGACTGTTTGTTTAAAAGTGCATATTTTTTGCATACTTTCTAAATACTGTGTACTTTGTTTTAAACGTGCACACTATGTTTCTATCACATGCAAAAATTGTAACATGTACAATGCAAAGTGCATATAAAATGTAACGTGCGCAAAAAATTATTTCAGCAACACTTATATATACTACATCACAGCTACTATGTTTTAGATTAACAGTTATAAACGCTGTTAAAAAAAGATTTTATCTGCAAATGTACATGTAAGTTAAGAACACTGCATTACAACATAATCAATCGCAACATTTTTTTCTAAGCAACATTATGAAGCTTTAACTTTTTTAAAAAACAAAACAATGGTCAAAATTTCAAATGCGAGTACATCTGTAGCTCTAAAGGTATCTTTTTTTTAGATAATTGTAGGAACCTGCTGTTTTTTTTTCTATGCCTACGTCTTGATATCCTAAAATCGAAAACTTTAGTTTCTGTAAAAAATATTCGTAAGATACCCTAACAAATTAAACCCTTAAAATAATTCAGTGCGTTTTTTTTAACATTTTAAAATAATTACTGAAAAGTTTTGTCACTAAAATCTTACCAAAAAAAATATATCCCCTTAAATCAGGGCAAGCTTTTATTTTTCTTAGGGGGAAAGGGGTTCAAAACCCCCTAACCCCCCTGGATACGCCACTGTCTCGCATAATTTACAACTTTTTTAAAAAAAATACATATATTTTATCATAACATGCTGCAGTATTTTGTGAATCTAATGCAAAAACTTTACGATTTTATACATATAAAACACTCCTGCAATTAATTGCTAGTATTGCATTGCCGATCGACAAGTCACTGCCAGTTTTGATTTTGGCGCAATTTATTACAACAAAACTATTACGAAAATACAATTATCCTTTTTTTCAGCTTTACAAACGTGTAAAAAAAATATTTAAGTAAATATGATTGCAATATAGTTTAACTATGTATGCACAGAAAAAAAAATTAATACATTGCAATTGAATAATTTTTTGTAATAACAAATCAAAAATGCAGTGCCTTACGAAATACATTCGGCTGACGTAAGCTTATCATTGCATTTTAACTAGTAAAAACAATAAAAAAAATTTATAAAGTAGTAAACCTTATAAAGGTTTTTTAACTTTTATGTTATAAATTTTTAGTTGCAGAATTGATTTTTATAAACAAGTTTCTTTTTAAGCAGAACACATATAAAATATGGATTAGTTATTCTTTCCTAGAAAAATTAGCACCAATTTATCTTAGTTGCCCCTGGAATTTAACACTACTACAAACTTGTTTTTTCAATGGCCATAATTGAACGCTTAACAGACCGAAAGACAGGTTTATATGCCCGTGGATCTGCCGCAGCTTTATCTATGAAGACCCAGGTAATTCAAAAAAAATTGTAGATAATATATGGCAAATAAATATAAATCAAACAATTCCTTGCTGTAATTATGAATTTACTGCTAAAAAACATATGTTGGTTTACAAAAACATATATTAAATATGTATTACATAGTTTGTTTGTAACTTTGTATGACAATTTCTATATTATGCAGGAAAAGGTCTAAAACATACTTTTTATAACAGAAGCTGTACGCATCCGATAATGAAACCATACAAAAAGTAATGCGTACGTGTATTTTGGTAGAAAAATTGTCATTATGGGCATGTTTTAGCTTTCTTGGTGTTAAAAAACTATGTAAATAGAATATTAAATATATATATTTGCATTTTGGTTTTTTTTGCGTTTTATTGTTTATTAGTATAAACTAGCATTTTTTTATTTTTGCAATTTTTTTCTAACGAACTTAAGTGCAAAACCGTCTATAATAATTTCATATCTACAACGCAGTGATGAATCATAAAAAAGATGTTTCATGCATGTTGTGACCATTTTGAAATGGTCAAGGTTAATTTCTAAAGAGTCAGAAATTTTCGAAATGTCGAGCCAAATGCAAAACAATACTATTAATACACAAACTATGGAAGTTTATGGCTTGTATAAATTTTGCAAAGCCCTATTCTTATTTTTGCAAGTAGACACATACCTGGTCTTTTTAATGTACGTTTTTTGTATACAGTACCCTCGGAAGCTTTTTTACGAAACGAAATGTTTCTGTACGTAAATTACTTGCATTAAATTAACATTGACGTAAGATTTTTTTTTATTAGTGGTCTTTTTTGCGTTTTTCGGCTATAAATGCATTTTTTGGCCATAAATGCAATTTTTGGCCATAAGATCATTTTTTAGACTATAAATGCATTTTTTTAATGTACTTTGTTTAGTATAAAATGACAAAGGCTGTACATAATATAAAAACAAATAAAGATAAAACGTGTTCTTACAACCAAAAAAAATATAGATAACGTGAAGAATTAAATGCTTTTTCGCTTTTTATTTTTTGAATGAATTTTCAAAATGTATTTTTTTTTATAAATGCATATTTTTGCTTTTAAATGCATTTTTTGCATTCAAAAAATGCAATACTAAATGCCCCTAATTTTTATCCACAAAAATAACGAACATGATCTATTTTTTGTTGTACAATAAAAACACGATACTTTTTTTCCACAGTGGTATATAAACCAGATTTTTATTTGTATCACTTTATGCAAATGTTATTGCAGTTAATATTTTAGTAATGTAATATTGTTTGATATAAGACAATATCCCTACAATTTATATAATGTCAAATAAATATTATAAATAAACCTTTTCTGGTTGTTTAAAACCTTTATTTTATAGTTGATGGTACTTTTTGCCTTTAACTACATATAAGAAATGCGATTTTGTATTAGAAAATTGCCTTAGCTTTTTATAACATCGTAAATGGTCATGTTAAAAACAATTATTTTGCAATTTACCACAAAAATATATTTTCTTGTAATAAAACAGAAAAACCAATGTTATCATGACGCATTTTTTATTTTTTAATTTCTTTTTCCCATTATTACATTATTTTTGGTTTTTATATATAATAAATTACGTTCGATACTATAAAATATTTAAAGCAAAAAAGGGCTGGACGTTTAAAAGCCAATTGAAACCCTTAAAAAACTGTGTTTTAAAAAAAGTACGTCTGGTCACACTATATATGATACACCTAAAAAGCGGTTTTTTGCATGTAACGGTTTTTTTGTTGCTGACAAATAAGAAATAAAAAAATAAGAAAGCGCATATAAAAATTGGATCGAGTAAGTTAGATAATAAAACCCAGTGTTGTAGATTTAGTGATTTGGAGCAAATTTCATTTTTTTGGTGATTTACAAGTCAAAAAAAAAGCTGGTGATCACCATTTGGTGATTTACCACTTATTTGGTGTTTTCAAAATTTACAAATATAGCTAAACCATATCAAAAAAAATTATCATTACTAAATTGATGCAACAAATAATAAGGTTAAAGATAAATAAATTAATTCTTTATTAGACCTCATTGTAGCATTGTAGAATTTTAAAGGTGTTTCAAGTGCGATCAAGCCTGACATGAGCTGAAGGTAAAACCGGGGATTGTTATTTCTATTGATTTACCTGTAAAACTACAACTATTAGATTTACCTGGACTGTTTTAATATAGTAAAATTTGGTATATTTTCAAAGTTTTTTACAAACAATGTTTAAAATCACACAGTTAAATGCAAATGGATCTCATTTGACGCTTAAATGTTTAATTGTATATAACAGATGATTCCAGCATGATTAATCTACAGATAAAACAACGTTTTTGTTGTAGAAAAAAATTTTAAAAATAAATCCCGAACCCATTTTATTTTATATAATTTAACGCTAAAAAAGAAAAAGGTATAGTTAAATCTAAAACATATAGTTTTTAAAGTCACAAAAGTATTTTTTATTATATATTCCCCAATTAAATTTAGACTAAAAATGCTTTACTGAAGTTTTTTAACATGATATGTTATGGGATTACAATAAGTTAAAGTTTCCATTTTTTTTATATAGTTATAGACATTTATAAGCTCTTTATTTTTTTGGTTCCAGTTTAATGTTTTGAAAAACTGAATCTGGTGATTTTCTTGCAAAAAAAACTGGCAACATTGATTAAAACCGTATTGTACGGTTTTGTATGCAATAAAACCTTAAAAAGATATAAACACGCCACATGAAATAATTTACCTCCATAGTCAACTTTACCAGAATGATTAATGCATATTTCTTTGTTGCGTTGTAATTTAACAAATTTTTTACATTAAACATACTATGAAATTTACAACTTTGTTTGTATCATTTATTAAGACTCAACTAAACACCAATATGTCAGGATAATTGCAAAAGCATAAGTCTAAATAATTTACGATTAAAAAACATTAATAACTGTGTAAATACTACAAAAATTTCTACAAAAAACAGTCTTTTTCTTATTTAGTAAAAATACGATCTTGTATAATATATAAAAAAGGAAAGGTTTCATCCAAAAATGCAGTTTTTACGTTTTCAGCACAAACTTAGTAGATATACTTTGCTCGTGAATATTCTCCTATTTTAATCAAGATTGCTTTCTTTTCTTTCTTTTTTTTGCACCTTTTTTAAACTAGTCACAGTGTTGTAATTGATTACCTTTTTTATGCTTAACATACAATTAATTTGTCAAGTATTTTTATTTCTATAATTGTTGTTACATGACGGAATATTTTACGCCAAGTATACTTGGACTAGTCGTAGTTTTTGCAAAATACAAAATCATCACTTGCCGAACTATGTTTCGCTATGTATACTTAGTGCGCGTTGCATTCTTTTCACTATAGCGACAGATCCCCCTAAAATGGGGTCTAGAGTTTTACTATAGTATATAATAAAACATGTTCCACGCAGATAAATTTTCACTATAGTTAAAAAAGCATGCTACATTTTTTTAATATACCATCAAATCACTCTAGTGAAAATTTAATATAGTGAGCCAATATGGTTATTTTTTTGGATTTTTTTGGAACAGTTTGAAAAAAAATAAAGATTCAAAAGATCACTATAGTGAATTTGCACTATAGTACTAAAAAAGCAACGCGCCCTTAGACTAGTCCAACTATTTTTAAATTACAGAATTGATACTTGGCGAATTTTTTTCGCCAAGTATTCTTGGACTGGTTTAGTTATACTCGGACTAGTCTAAGTAAAATATAATAAAATATTATAATACTTGGCCATTTCTCAGGCCGAGTATACTTACACTTGCCCAAGTTTTTTCTGTTCTTCTTTTTTTTACTTTGTAAAATTTTGCGTCCGAGTATGTTTAGACTAGTCCAAGTATACTTGGCAAATTATTTAACTTAGACGGTAACACATAAATATAATTGCATAGACTTTAAGTATCAGAATATATCGATTAAAAGCACATTGAAATCTGATTTTTTTACAAAAAATTATTGATTTCTACCAAAATGATTTTTACGGGTAATAACGTGGTTTTGTCCGAAAGTAGCAAAATTGACATTTTGGGACAATACAATCTATTCAGATTAACGTTCGGAATATAACGAAAATAACGAATAACGAATATCGAATAATTATCAATCTAGATATTCGAATATATTCGAAGACAAAAAAAAATTGTATACAATTACAAAAACAAACATATTAAATAATTTATATGATAAATTATAAGTATAATTCCCGGTAATGTAAATTTTACCTAGGCATTCTTTTATTTTAGGCCTCAAATATATTAATCCTGGGGCCTTAAATGGAAGAATGCCTACAAAAAGCATACATTACTTAAAAGTACAACTTACTTTTACCAGTAATATATATTTTCATACTTTTGTTAATTTATAAATGTGTTTTCTTTCTCTTATTAGACATACCAATTACTTAAAAGTTTTTATCCGCATATAAATAAAAAAAAACAAAAAACCACAATATTATAGACCTTCTGAAGAGGTTTACAGCACATATATATAACAAAAACAGCAATCCGACAGAATTCGGCATTGTAAAGTTGCATTTACACACAGTTTGCTAGTCACTTGTTAGAAAATGTTTTTCTATAAGGTTGCTCGTATTATTTTGTGTTTTAGGAATTCAGTTATCAAAAAAAAATTTGCGAGTGGGTTTGCACATAAAACACCATTTTGTTTTTCTGGATACGCGCCATATCATGAATACATGTTTTTACCCATCATTTGTATATATTAGTTGATGAACTAAACTGGCTGGAAACAAATGGTTTGTATATATTTTATTCAGATATTTACCTGTCAACATAAAATAAAATGTTTGAAAAAAATACTGCGAATATTTTTGCTAATTATTCAAATATTCGAATACCCCAAAAAAGCTCGAATAATTCGATTATTCGAATATTCAAATAACCGAATTCCGAACTCATATTCAACTGCCAATGCGGTTTAAATAACTTGTGACGAGGTAAAAATATATTCATTTAATGTTACACCCATATCTAACTCATCACTAGGGGTAGTAAAAACGATCAGATTTGCAAAAGTCAATGTGCAAAACGTGCCTCATATACACAGACGTTTTTTTGCAGATTGCATTCATCAATAAAACTACATGTTTCCTAGGTATTTGCAATTGTTTAGTCTTATATCTCATACGTTACGATTAAGCGTATGCCAAAGTAAAAATCCGATCGATTTATAACCCCCTAGTCATCACTGTCATAATCACCAAATTCCTGTACAACTCTCCCATTATATCACCATTTGCGTCTTGAATTCACGATAACATAAAATCTTCCACCTTTTCTATCAGATCGGGCAGAACCCCCTATATCTGGTTTCTTGCCATATAGTATTCGTCTCATAATGGGGCTTTTTTTATTTTCTTAAAATACTTGATTGAATTCCGTTGCATTTGAGCGAATAAAATGCGGTAGGACTAGTAAGATAAGGCCGTAATGTATATCATCATGCGTGAATCAATATCCATTGTTTTGGCGTACCCATCTGATACCTCCCCGTATTTGGCTAGAAAATCGGCACGAAGTGCAGCTTTTTAGATAAATGAGGTGATCCCTTGGGTTTCTTGGTATAAGGAATATAAAATACGGTTTATTGACATTGTATTTGTATATATTATAGGCCGCAATTCATTAATTAATTGCATAATCTTTAAAATATCTATATTTCTACATACTAAACTAAGACATTAATTAATGGGATATTATGCCATCAATTGTACACTTTGATATGCGCAAAATGTGTAAAATTGCTAGGGATATCGGTTTCGCGGGTACACGAGTTATATGAATACATGGTAAGGCCTAATCTTTGATTTTTAAGCCGTAATGTTTGAGGTTTCAATTTTATTGCTTTTAAGCATGCAACTTCATCTGCATCAGGAATCCTACTAAATTGATTGCCTGTTTTCATCCCCCGCTATTCATTCATTAGTTGAATAGTTTTGTGGCCTCTCCAGGAGCCATAATATTCGTAATGATATATATAGCAAGCATAGACATAAGTATGCAAACATACTAAAAAGTATGGTTAACCAACAATTAAGATGGTCTTACATTTGTAGACCGTGTTTCAATTTTTTTCATCTAATAAAAGGATCAATGTTGTACTTTGCTGGTATTTTGATTACCAAGCCTTTTTGATGACTAAAACCAAAAAGTTCGACCGTTTTACAAATCACAACGGTGGCTTAAGTAACAGTATTGCCAGTTCTTTACTGGACAGAAAATCAATCGAATGAATTTTTCAAAACACGCTATACAAACAAAAAAAAAGATTTACAAAAGCAATATAACTAATAAGAATCTACATAAAAATTTTTACATGTTTTCTTATAGGCCTTTATATTTAAAGCCATTCGGAAAATTTTCCACTGGAATTTTTCAGGCCAAATTAAGGGGTAAAAAATTCCATTGGAAAAAAAGATTCCATTGGAATTTTTTTTAGTGTCAAATATTGATTTTCCTATGGAAAAAAATTTTTCCATTTAATAACAATATGTCCAAGGTAAGCTACCTTGGACATTTTTTTTCCATTGAAAAAAAAATAATGAAAAATTACATTTGAAAATTTTCCATTGGAAAATTTTCCAAATGGCCCCTTACCGTATTCCTTGTTGTCATGTTACCCCCTTGTTTAAGCAAAAAAAGATGAAATGTACACGGGAAAGAAAAAGTGAAGATATGGCGATCTTTCAACGACACAGACAAAAAAAGCAATTTTGTACACTCTTAAGACGTTTTAATAAAACAATTCCATATAATTATGGGAACTATGGTGAATTGTAGAAGGGGCTGCGGATCCAAAACTGTGAATACTTATATGCAAAGAATGCAAAATGAAATAAAGAAAAAAAGAAATAATAAAATGATTTATAAATCACAATATAATGTACGTAGCATTATTGTCAGTCAATTGCAGCAGGGCATTTGATATTGACTTAGCAAATAGACGCATTAAAAATAAGAAACATGTTAGTGAGATCAGGGTCATGAAAGAGACATGCTAATAGTTTTGATTTATGTACGGTAGTGATAGATCTTACATTATGCATACACAAATGTTAAATATATATAATATTAAAAAATACCAAATAAATAAACATAATAGAAATATATCGAATAATAGTAAAAAGTAATATAGTATTACAAATATTAATAAACCAAAAAATATAAAATTTAAATTATAAGCAAAAAAAGAAATATAAACAAGTTTTTACAATTTTATAAAATATATTTAATTATTATAAAAATAATAAAAAAATTTAAATGATTCTTTATTCGGATACGTTAATTCCATTTGTGTTAGTATTCAATAAGTTAATAACTGTTTGTTCCTTCACTTTTTGGCACGATGCGTCAACCAATTGGGCTACTTACACGTTTTTCATTCTGGCGTAAATTAGAAACATCCAATCTTGCCCATTCTTTACTCATCCAGTGTTTGAACAGGGCGTTTATTGCCTAATCTAACGACTGCACATGGCTCGTGCAACTAGAGGTATTTTTTTTTGTTGTAATATCGTATCTTTCTAAGGTCTCAGTTACAATTGCCGATATATGTGCAGTAAACGAGTCAATAAATAATATATAGGCATCCGGATCACATCAAAGTAACATAAATAGCCACAAACCATGCTCAATCCAATAGATCATCCCATTTTCGTCAGTCCAAGAGTTTGCCTAGGCTGTAAATCTTATGCTAGTGGGATAAATGGAGTTCTGCGCAACAAAAACGCAAATAATTCGATGTTATGTACTGCCTTTGTATACAATTAATACGAAAAATTTTTCGTTGTTTAAACATACTGACAATGCAGCTGTCATATTCTGACCTACACTCGCACTTGTTTCTACCGCTACATTACCTACTATTGATGTACAAAATACTTGTCCAATCATGCATATCGAAATTTACCGACGTATGATCCATATTTAGTAAAAATTAGTTTACCTTCACCCTGCAAACCTGTCTAGTCCTGTATTAAGATGCGACCTTTTTTACTGTTATAACATTTTCCGCTACTGTCCTTACATTACTTATTCTTCTTATCGACAGCCGGTTTTTTTTCAAAAAACCTATATATCCCTTTCCTCAATATTTTTAAATGGCATTTCTCTAAAATCTAAACTTAGTTCAGAAAGCTTAGTTCGGTTTATTCTTACAGTAAGCACCATTAGGGTTTCAATTCTGCTATACATAAATTGAAACAAGTCTGCCTCATGTACTTGGAATCGTGGTGTCTTACCTTTATGGAGAGATTGACATTGAGAAAGTACGCAATTCAAACTGTAAATATTTTCTCTTCAACGCCTAAATTGAGAGACATTTAGGTCTTGCATATTTGCTATTTGGGTATCAGTATAATTCATATAATCTTGCTCATTCAGGATACGCTTTATGGTTGCGTCTGTATATCTATTTCTGCTTCTGCACATTTCTTGCCGTTTTTTTAATTGTGAAAGAAAGGGGTCAAAAATAATGCAGGGTTTGATAAAACAACGAGGAATACGGTAGAAAAACTAAAAAATCGCGTTATTAGCTAATATTTAGGCACGGGAATAACAAAAAACAATGATTACAAGTACTTCGATAATTTTGTTTTATTTTTTATACCATACTCTTCTTTAGCTCTCTTTTTTTTAAAAAAGTTTTTTTTATATTTTTCTTTTGTAAAGATTTGTCCTATATCAAAATAATATATTTGAGTTTACAGTTAGTAATATGCCATCCTAGTCTAAACATTAGTTAGTTTTTATAGTGGTATGAACTCTAAACCATTTTTAAAATTTTCAGCACTGCTATTTTTATAGCAAGGCTATAATTTACTATTTCTAGAAAATCTAGCAGACCAATTTTAATTCTAGATTTTGAATACATAAAAACCTAGCACTACATAAAACTATATAGATTAAAACATAAAAAATCTATATTACTCGCAAAAAATGTAGAGATAAGTTCTATGGCCAGATTTTATACAAAATTTTAAAGTGCTATTTGCAAAATTCGCCCTAAGATTGTAAGATAAAGTTCATTTGTAGATTATTTGGCAGAGAAAAAAGTTTAATACTCATTTTTATTTATTTAAAATTTTTTATAGTACAATTTTTATTTTAATTGCTATTTTTTCCGTAATAATTACCAAATTAATATGTTTTTATAACCGGGACATTTAAGCCGTCTCTGCATTTGCAATAGCGTAAAAACTGAACCAAACTTCAATTAAGGCCTAGAAAGTCATCAATTTTTGTATTACAGTAAAACTAGCAATATAGATTCTTTTAAAGGTAAATTAAGTAGAGGCTTATTTTTTGCATACATTTGCTATGGTTAAGGATTTTCTTAAGTGATCAAATATATGGAATACTTCAAATGTGGATATTTAGTTTTGTTTGACTTGCAAAAAAAAAAATGAATTTTGGTTTTAAATTACCAAAATTAAAAAAATTGGAAAGCAATTTTTACAATTTTAGATCGCATGCATTGCTTCTATTCGCAGTTAAAGTATGTAAATAACAAGAAGACGTAAAAGTAATATACATCCAGGACAAACAGCCGTATTTGAGGGCGTGTTAAACGTTTTTTTCTACAGATATTATATAAAAAAAGTAGAAAGGAAACATTACCATAATGTTTTAAGTCTTATAAAAGTATTTTTTACATATAACGTGTCATTTAATCTTGCAATATGTAGTGTAGAGTTGTTTTAAAAATATTAATTTTCGAAACAGTAGTGCACTTTTTTTTATTTCAAAAAGACCAAAAAACACACAACTAGGTGCAAAAAAAAAACATTTTACTATATTAATATGCGTTAAAAAATTCTTAAACGCAACTAATTTTTCTGCAAGTAGACCTTTCTAATAGAGAAGGTCTTTACGTAAGGGGGTAAAATAAGGATAAAAAAGCGTTCTTTTGAAAAAATTAATTTAACAAAGAAAAACATAATTATACTAATGAATCATTTTTGTTCATAAATTATAGCATTAACAAAAAAACAACGTAAATTCAGTAGCATTTCTACATTCATTTCTGTTTCTTAATAGTAATACAGAAACTTTATTAATAGGGAAGCAAACACGATTCGTTACAAAAAGCTAGTTTATTTATTCACAAAGATAAGTATGGGTTAAAATTTGCAAATTTACAAATTAAATTTTGTATGAAAACAACAGAAAATAAATTAGACTTCTTTTTTTCTTATTAACCTGATACTTATTTAATTTTAAAGAATTATGGCCTGGGACAAGCCCGTACGAGCCTAATTTATTTTTCGGGTTGCGGGTTGTACATTAACGATCCACGGGCCTCCGTTCGGGCTACAAAGCAATCAAAGTCAAAGATATTTTTAAAATATCATGTAAAAAGGTCTTTATGTTTTGTTATCCATGGGAAATCGAACAACCCCATGAAGGGAAAATTACAAGAAGAACCAATGGGTAAATTCAAATAAACGTGTGAGGTTACGCAACAAAAACACGATGGAATACTATGAGACTTACATTTTGTCTCCATGGGCATCAGCTAAAATGTAAAAGTATATTTGAAACCTTTAGAAAAAATTGCCGATGAATATTTATGTAAATCTTAAACATGAAAGAAAAGAAAAAATATTTACACTGCGTATATGTATACTAAAATTATAGCTTGAAATATCAGTGTAGATATTTTCCTATCCCCTGTTAATGTTTCCAATGATTTTTTGAAGGCTTTTCCCATTTATGATTTCGCTTATTGAAGATGAATATAAAGAGTGTATATTTGTGCTCCTAATACGGTATTTACGTTTCAAAAGAAATAAATATGTGTATTAGATATAACGGAAGATGTCGAAGATTGATAACGTTATAGAAAATCAGTTTGGCAATGGTTTTAGAATTTATCAACACTTTCTTTATGCATTTATAAGAATAATATGGCAAAAACATGCGCATGCATTAAATCAGTGTTAGCGATGTAGTTGTTCTTTTAACTACGTTTCTACGGCATATTACATACCGAGATATTTACTAGACATTTCCACGAGCCCAAGTTATATTAGGCAGCAATTTCTGTATTATTGCGTATGTGTTTTTTATACAAGCGTATTTTTTCTACAGTATCCGTTACGTAGTGAACATTAAGAATTAAGTGAGGGTTTGTAAAGAAATTTAGATTTAGAAGAAAAATGTGTGGCTTTAATGGGACACACATCGAAAAAGATGCCCCGCGTAAAGCTAATGCGCTTTATGAACCAAGCATCTTTTTACTTTGTTAATTTTTTAACGGGATAGTATTGTCTTGGCCGAATAAGATACTAAAACGGGCTTGGGTTCGGAAGCAGTCATGATGCTTTTCATGATCACATTAAAGTATCGTGGATATTGTCAATATACCTGTACATTTCAAATATCATCTAATAGCAAACAGTGCGTCATCTAAGTGCCCCCGACTCTCAATACTGCAAAACCATACTTAAACCTAAAAAGATAGTATCTATTATAATAGTATTGTATGCCAAGGAAAAAAAATTGAGTGTGCGATACAAAGTATAAAGCATAAGTTTGGTTAAAGTCAAGAATAGCCCCGGCTTAAATTGAGGCAGAAAAAGCAGGCTAAAATGCACCGAATATAAAAAACTTAAAAAAAACATCGCAAAATAAAAAATTAAAAACCTTGTAATACGTAACGATTAAACAACCCACTTTTAAACCTTCACCTATCTGCGCACCAAAACGTCCTCGGCTTAACCAAACCTTTACAAAATAGACGTCAATGTTAAGATTTGATAATAGTATTTGGTTAGGGGATAGGGTTCAGGTTAGGGTATGGGCTGGTTATTTATTAGAACATGAAATTTAATTACTTTTTTTCTGTTTATTTTACTATTCTCTATTTTTTCAACCTTCTAGGGCCCATTTTTTTCGTGCCGCAATTTAAGGGGGGAGATATTCGTTACTTTTACCGTATGTTTGCCTGTTTTAGCAGAAAATCAAAAATGGCAAAAGGAAAATTTACCAAGAAGTTTATTTACCTGTTGCATGATAAATAGCTTTATAAATAAAAGGCATATAGCTGTATAAAAATTAACTTGCAATTATTTATTGTGACCTCAGTTCTAAATCAATATTTTGTATTTTATTGCTATCATTTACACAAAAGGTTATCCGCCTTAAATGCTTGCACTAAAAAACATGGCATCGATTTCAAAATGTCCATTAGGGCTTATTTTTGTAATCATTAATGTATTAAGTTAGTTATATCCTGTTGTATGGAAACATTTGTACATTGTATGACATCAGTTTGCGGAACAAAAATCAATTGTAAGCAAAAAGCTGGTATGGAAAAAGCCTAGCATTATCTTAACACTATGATACAGAAGAAAAAAATGGCCATTGAAAATTAAAAAAAAGATATGATAAAATGATTTTTTTATCTACATAGGTTTTAAGTATAATTTTATTGTCTATAAACTGTTTGTATCTAGCATTTCGCAAGATTATTGAAAAATTACTTATATCATTCATTGATCTTAAAGGTTCAAACATCTTAGAATTCATTTCTTAAACTTTAACATTCTGTCTTTTAGTTTTAGATATTTCTTTTTTTAATACCCTCGATAGTTGCGTCAGTGTTAATACTTTTTTCGTTCTTTTTTTCATCTGAAAAATTACTTCTTTTTTCAAAGACATTGCATTTTCTAAAAGGAAGATATAGGATTTTCTCTTGTGTAAACCTTTGCTAGGTTTGTGTACTATACCTTGTCTTTCCACTATTCTTTCTGCTTCTCGTTATATGTCTTTTTAGATCTTTCAGGCCTGTTTTTTGTATTTTTCCATTTTACAAATATATGCTTCCTCTGGCACTTTTCATGCTTTTTACAGCACTCAGATGTCTCTATTGGCCAGGGATACTTTTTGATCTCTCGCTTGTCTTTTTTCAAATTACGGTTTGCTTCCGATACTCTTTTATTAATGCATTTTATTTCGTTTCTTCTTTTTCACCACTGCATTCTAGATTTGTGTTCCACCACTAAATGTCAAGAGCCGATCGTAACTTTTTCATTTCTTATAGGTTATCAAAGCTGGCCTGGAGTCTTTATTGTTTAAATAAATGCGAGTTGTCGTATATTTCAATATATCCATATCGAATCTTACATTTTATAGGAATTTTTAAAGCAAAAGGAAAAAGTCGTAGGTAAAATACTATGGGTCGACTCATGGGAAATACTACCATATAGTAGTTTTCATTCATGGACTATGAAATATAGTACTTTTTAAAACTATTACCCATGGGTAATCGAATTAACCCGCGGATAAAAATTTTGGCCCAATTTATAAGTTAACTAAACCAATATGTTATAGACATAAACACCCGTACTGTAGCTAAAAAAATCATATGATGCTTTGTTTGTATTAAAAAAGTATTTTAAATTGTAAAAATTGAATATTTAATATTTTTGCAAAAAAAGCATTGCCATTTTTTTAAATTTAAGCTCATACTCTTTTTATGGTATATTTTGAAAGGTTTGCACCTATAAAAAGTTATATACTAGCATTATAAATCTTTGCTCTATGATAATGTGTATATATCCAAATTTTTAATGCAATTATCTCGCTTGTTATATGCTGCAAAATTAATAAGGGCAATTAAAGGTATAGTGCTTGTAGATAAAATGTGTTTCTATATTTTAAGCTTTTTGTGGCAATTAAATATCATGTATACAAATTTTGAAAATAAACGACCGCGATCTGAAACTCATTTGCATAAGAACTAGACATAGGTGTAAATGTTTTGTTGTTTTGCACTACTTACTTAAAAAAGACATTTCTTGCTCTGAAAAACGCTATACTCTCATGATACCTTGTATTGTGTGTAAATGTAAATGTAAAATAAATTCTGTATTTATAAAAATTCATATAATATTTATTTATTTTATCAATTTCTTTTTTGATTTTATTTTGACATATGACCAGGCCTAAGAAATTAATGAAAATCGTCCAAAAAATTCCAAAAAACACAAAATTAAAATTTTAAAACCTTGGGAACATAACATCAATGTGTAAAAAAACAATGTTTTAAGTTTTAGAATTTTTTTTTCATAATTCTTTGAGTGCCACAAGATGATGAAGCCGCATATGTATGATATTATACATTTTATATATTTATAATTTACTTTGGTGAAAAATCATGTTAGTTTTGCGTTCAAAACGAAGCATAATTTACATACTTATAAATACAAAAACAAAGAATCCCTAACTTTATAGCGATTAAAAATCTAAGATTTATAATTATTATTTTTTGACATTAGCCGCTTTTACCAAAAACATAAATATATAAATTAGAATGTTTTTTTTTGAGTTATATATGTTATGATTTTTTTTTTCTTCCTCATAACATGTATCTTAGAATCTAAGGACAAAACTACTTGTAAAGCGGCACCATTGTGTTTAAAAAATTTATATGGAACTTAAGACTTTTTTAACGCTTTAATTGTTATATTTGCAAAGCTTTAAATGATTAGTAGACAAAAAGGCGGTCAGTCACTAAAGAAAGAACAGAAAGTGTAACAACAATTATGCATACTCTAGTTTATAAAAAAATTACACACGGCATGTAACCACAACATATTAATGCTGTTTTTTAACCAAGAGTGCTTTCTTGGTCAAAACATTTAAAGGTTGTGTATGCGATAGGAACACCGTATGCACGCACCAAAAATGTAATTAAAATATACTACGATATTTAAATCTTTTATTTATAAACTTTTTGCTTTTATAGTTTACAGCCGAAACATGATTATTTTTTTAGGGTAAAAATCAACGAGATTGCGACCAAGAAGAATGATGTTTGATGCACATTTTTTATGTTTTTTTACAATAAAAACAAGCTTCTATTTTTTTTTTTTTTTTTTGTATAGTTGACCCCAGATCCCAAAACAAAGTCCTTAAAGGTTCGTTGTTCGTCCAACTAGATATTTGATTTCACCTAGTTCTCATAATTTTTTAAGCCTGTTTATGACTATTTAATAGCTTTTTGTATTTCTAATTTATAACGTTTAAGCAATTTTTTTGTTTACTTTTTAGCTGTTCGTGTAATATACAGTAGCACAAAAACCATTTCGTATTATAAAACTTTAATAAGTTTATTATCGAAGTACCGAACGAGTCTTTGGTAGTAATATAAAAAAGAAATAATAATTTCTGTTGCTTTTAGTATGTAAATTTGCACATATGCATCAGCAATGTTGTTTTTTAAAATTGACTTACATAAATTTACGTAGTTTCAAGTGTTGGTTACTTCCTTTACTGCTTTATTAAATTTGAAAAAACATGTTCACAAGATTAACATTCCTATGTGCTCATAACGGCATTAATTGTGTTCAAATACTAAAAAAAACAACCAAACCCACATAAAATAGATTTTTTATGCTTTTTGCACATAAAAACTTAGAATAAAAGTTTGGGATTACTGAAAATGACATAAATGCGACTAGAGGACCTAAAACCTTTGAAAACAAAGTTAAGATATATTTACAGTCACTGACAAGTACATAACTAAAAATCCGTTACTGCAATTACAGCACACGTTCAATGCGTGATCGCCATAAACGAGTGTATTTGAATATCAGACACGACCTGAGTAAAATTAAAAACACAATTTTCTAAAAAGATAAACGCATCAGTGGCATACCCGGAAGCCAGCAACAAAATACACACCAACAAAAAAACAATTTTTGTTAGATGTTTTACAATTTTTTAGAACAATTTAAAATCACAAAATCTTGATATATATTTTTTGGATATTTTTACGCCCATAAAAAATACCTCCTCACCTGTAATCCGCTTAACTGTTTTTTACTCAGAACCTTTACTGCTTACCTCTGGCGCAACCACTGTTTATAATATATCAAATAAAGTGTAAATCAAAGTTTAATGAACCATTACAATAATGTAATTGTCGTTATAAAAACAAAGTAATTGTAGCACACCCTGATAATTTTTATACACTTTACTACAAGTCGTGTTTAAAATCTTTAGTTAGATTTCTAAAAATAAATGACCCTGAAAAAAACACTATAGTCATGTTCACAGAAAGATTTTTTTCTGTGGTCAATCGCAAAATTAACTATAATGTTGTTTTCCAAAAACTCCACAAAAAGGACTTTTTGGGTAGAAAAGTTCTTTGTTTATAAATGTTTGCAGAAATACATTTACGTGGACCAATTCAATGACATTTTTACGAAAAAGCAGTAAAAACATAACTAAAAAATTATATGGGTGTCTCAAAAAATCTCATATGCAGAAATTATCTCGACAGAAAAATCTCTACTCAGTTTTTGTTGAACACTTCTTTTAAATTCAAAGGTCCTTATCTATATTCTCAACATGTCAAAAAAGCGTTTAGAATTAGCAATTGATTGCGTGTAAAAGATCTACCTTACACTATACTAATAATATTAATGAATAAAATAACATTTTTTGAATATTTTTATATCGTAGTTCATTTCTAAAATCATGTTTTGAACTGGCACAAGCACGACTATGCTTGTAAACGAGCCAGTAAAATATATATTACAAGTTTTCTTCGAGACGGAACCCACGTATAAAGATCTGTGGAAGAGACTGGACTAGAAAGACGAAACCTTGAGTGTGACAGACTGGCCTTACTGGCAGCTTATAATGACCTAATCCTCTAAACAGAAAAAGGAACGTGTATGTGTAATATTAGATATAAATGTATGAAATGAAAAGTGCTATATCTTATGGAAAGCCTGGCATAATATTTGACAAATCTATACAAATTTAGCCGAGAGGAAGGCCAGTCATTTTTTTCAAAGATGATAGTATAAGATTTTAATGCCAGAAGATAACTGCGTGTTGCAGGAGTAAAGGGATGGAAGTAGAAAAAAGCATGTGACAATATATTGCATCGAAAGTTTGCAAATAAGCTGGGAGTGTATAGATTATAAAAAAATGGAACCTAAAGAAAGATCAGAAATAAAAAAAATCAATGAGATAACAAAAACCGAAAAAGAACAATGGAAGGATGATAACAATATATGAATAAAAAAAAATGAAACGACAAAGAAACAGTATAAAAAAATATGGAAAAAGGATAGAAAATAAAAAAGCATAGTAAAAACAAGTTAAAAAATATATGCAGGATAAAGAAAAACGATTAAGGTTCCGATCTAGATGTAATAATTCACCAAAAAAAATGTTATCGAAAAGAGAATAAAAATAAATATCATTAAAAAAATTTAAATGAAACTAAAAAAGAAAAATATATTGCAAGACAACGTTTTTAAAAGGCCGATAAATATGACATTAGAAACTTTAACCCTACTGTTGACAAGAACTTGTCGACCCAATTACCAAAAATCCTAAACTTCTATAAACTATGCAAATTAGCACTGTTAATACAAATGCAGAAATAAACAAACATCCAAATTTTTGAACCTGGTACCGAAAGCATTACGAGCTTTTATGATGCAAAGAAAACAACGTGATATATATTGTTAAGAAATAAAAAAAAATATTTTAGTAAAACAAAAAATTATACAAACCATAAGATATAAACAAACTGCAAAAACACAAGAATAGATGTCACACATTTGGGCTTGTAATATTAAGATTTTAATGTACGGAATTTTATACGAAATGCTTATAGTAGTTTACTGGGTTAAAGAAAAGAAAATTTTTACGTCAAAGACGGCTTTAGCAGCTAGGATACATGTTAAATAAGCGTTTACCCTATTTGATTTTTTTTGTAAATAAGAAAAATGTTGCTATACAAGAATATTAATTTTCAATGATGTGAATCACTTGTACACAATTTCTATCAAAAGTGTCTTTTGAAACCCTACAGCGCCATAAAGTTTATATTTTTTTTGCGTAAAATTGATTCAGCAAAAACGAGCTCAAGGCTGCACTTTAACACCCTATAAATAAAGTTTTAAAATTATTAAAGGTAGCCCATATTAAAAAAAAAAAAACAAAACATCTACAGCATTACATCCTATGGGCATAAAAAATAACATAAAAACCTTATGAATGTTTAAAATACATATATTTCATATTTTCCTAACAATATACACAAATATTGCACAACGTTTGCAATATTTAAAACAAATAAAGCTCGGATTCAAATTTTGTAAAATACACACGTAATATTTTGAACCTAGATTCTAGAGCGTATTATCGATTTATTTACACTGGTTTACGGCGTCTATATTTGTATGTAGACAAGGAGTCGGACCCGAACTATTTTGTGGGTTTTCGGCACGGAAATCCGGATCGAAGGACTCAGGCTGTATTTTTCTATAAACATTTTCATAAAAAGTCTTTTTGCATACGCATAGATATTTTTGTTTGTTGTTTTGTAATATTCATATGTTTACAAATTGCAAGATCTCTTTTTTTATTATCGCTTTTAAACGTTTTTGCATGGTTTTATTTTTTCTAAAATCGCGTCGGTGACCCGGACCCAAAAAAGAAACTCCAAAATTGTGTGGGAATGCAGAGTCCGGCCTATCGTGATCTGTAACTAGTGCTGTAACTTAAGAAACGAGTTTTAAGTATGTACCTTTCGTAACCATGAACGCGTCTTTTAAAATCCTACACATACACTTTTCCTTATATGTGAATGTATGTGTTATGCAATTAAAAGGTGTTTTTTGTAACTGTTCATGCGCAGAAATGCTGTTAATTTTTTTTTTCGGCGTTCGCTTGCCATAAGGCATTCATAAAACACATTATAGACGTTTATTGGTTTTTTAACGTTACCTGTATTATAAAAAAAAATTTGCGCTGTCTAATCCTAGAGAGCCAAGTTCTTATTCGTTTTTTTTTATTTTACTCTGATAACGCTCGTAGCCATTTTTATTCGCAAAATTAAACATATGTATTTATATTAAAAATCACAATATTTTTTTTTTGTTTGTAACAACAGCACAGTGTAAATATTTAGAAGTATTTTTGTCAGCTACAGACTAACCGAGGTAGTATTTATATGAACGTACAAGTATGGCAAAAAAAGAAGTACAGAATATGTCATTACAGATCTCGCTGCGTAAATTTTTGTTAACAAAAATTTGTTGAAAATCATATTTCGTTTATATAGTACAAGACCTGCAGATTTATACGATAAAAAGTACAAAGCATGAATTATTAAAGGTTATAACTAGGGTCTAAAAACCCTAAGCAATTTGTTATTTGCAAAAAAAAGAGCACAACAAACAACCACTGCTTAGATTGAATGTTACATATGTAAAAACATGCATATAAAAGGTAAATAACTTTATTCTTTTCAGTTTAAAAAAAAGGCGCAAGATCCTATTAGAATATTTGCTTATATTAAATATATTATGATAATTTTGCATTGCGCTGCGTAAAGTTTTTTATTGTCATAAAAACACTTTGCATAATATAACCATTTATGCTAATGGTCGATATTCGTGTTGGATCGTCGAACGCAAAACCTTCTTCGGATGATCCAAAAAAATCTCTTTTTTTTCTAGAAAAAAACATAAAGTAAGCGTGTATTTACATTGAACGCGCAATATTTATGATTATCTATCATTCAAGTAAACGAATATTATATTCTTAATTTGGCCAAAATTAATTTATTTTAGGACTAATTTGCAAACAAAAATTCTTAGAATGTAAGTTTTCTTAGCGAGTCAACTGTAGTTACAAAAAAATGCAAAAATAAAATTGCTACATTGGGAATTCTAAAACGAAATGTATGCTTTTCTAACCCAAAATTCCGCGGTCAAAGCCTTGTACGGGAGCGGCCCTTTGCTTTTCTTTTGTTTCGTTGCACCAAGGAAACATCAATCACACGTTTTTACTTTTAATTTTTTGCATTCTAGATTTTTTAATTTCTTTTACTGTGCATATTGAAATAATGCTTTTCTCTATGTCCCTTTCGATAGTATTTTTATGATAACGTTTTTTTTATACATTCTTATTATTAAATATTGTACAAAATTGTCTCACGGCTCCCCCACTTTGTTGTTTAAAAGCGTTAAACGGTACGATTTGTACGCCTCTGTATTGTGAGTTGCTGTAGGTTATAGTAAATGCGGCGTCGGCCATTATGCAGAGTTTATATTTACGACTGGACATTTAAAAAACTACTGTGGATTATATTTTGGTATCTTTTTATATATGTTTCTAAAATTTTCAAACACCAAAAGATGTGTTTTAGATAAGATAAACCAGCTTGTTCCATAAATAACCCAATAATATAATTTTCAGATTTTACGCGTGATCAATATTTCTTAAGCTGATTTGACCCCGCAAACTGTGTAAATGTGCCATATCGTTGTAAACCTGCCCTTAGATTTGAATAACAGCACTTCATTTTTATAAAACTATATATTTTTAGGTATTATATTATAGAGCAAAACTGGCATAAACTTCTAACGTTTTTTTTGCAGTACGAACACAACAGTATATTATCCTGCATATATCAGTTTATAATTAAATAGCTGTTGACTTCTTCGCAAAGCTTGCGTAACAGTGTCTAAAACCTATTTAATCAGTCAATTATCAGGTTAATAAAAAGGTATGGTTATTTCATAAATCAACGTCTCTTGCATCTATATATATCAGCACTTGACTATAAAAGATTCCTGCTTCAGTTTGAAGACTGCAAACATGCAATGGAACCGTTGTTTTACCTTTTGTATTACGCGCAATACTTTTCAATATGTTTTGTACGTACAGATGCTACTTAAGTATTCCGCGACTAAGATATATTACGTTTCGCTATTCGTCATTCTTAGATCTCTCACGCACTTTAAGAACTTTAGCTGCACAACGGTTGCTTCTATTTTTTAAATCAGCAAGATTTATCTTTTCTCATATCCTGCTTTTTGCACACTAAACATCTCTCAAAAATAATTTGTATTTTACTTGCTTTTACTACTTTATTATTTCAACTGTAAATCGTGCTTTATTGGTTTGCGTTGATAACATTCTTGATGAGTTGCTCATATACTGCTTTCTCTACTTCTTTAGTGACGAGAATACTACCAATAATGATTACCAAAATCTTCAGTTCTTCTAAAGCATCTTTCTGGTTCTTGTTTGGTTTTCTTGCACTTGCATCTTTTTTTGTGCTTTTTTTATGGACTGTCCTCATGTATCTGCTGCTTCATACTTGTATTTATTGTTTATTACCTCAAATTACACTTGTGCTAACCTTCGACCTTCTTTGGCGTCGGTCTAATCTTATAACAGCATTTTTATGATATCTTCTATTGCTTCATGATTTGTAGAATAAATGTAATTGTGACCATATAGAATAAATTGGAGTAGTCCGATGCCAAAAAAAACACCTAGTACTTCTGTATCTGTGTTGAAGAACTTGACGTTGTAGCTGTCAAGCTTTTGCTAACATAGATAACAATGTGATTATCGTCGGGTACTACAGCCTGAATTTTGGTGCGACTTGCAGGACTAGCAAGGCAAAAGTTTTAGGTCTACTATATATGATTACAAAAAATGCTCGGTTATGTTTTCCTGTTTTACTGGCTAATCATCTTCTGCGTTTCATTCAAATTTCTTGTTCTTCTGACATTTGTAATAAAATCGTGCAATCAAAGCGAGTTGTTGAGTAGAATGTTTTAGTTATAACAAGTAGCCACAGAAAAATTGTAGCTGTTGCACAGTCTTCAATGCGAATAGCTTTATTTACCTTGTAATCTTACTGCCAATAGCCTTATAACATCAAAACTTATGCAAAATCTACTCAAATCAATCTTTCGTACTATTTTTGGTATTGACTATTTATTTTATTGATCTTATCAGTTATATAGTAATGTTGTGTTATCTTAAAGCTTATATTTTTTTCCACCCAAACACACATTACCGTTAAGGTAAAACTGACATTTACGCCCAACAAGATCTCTCAAGATCTATATCATCTTATTTAAGTCTATGGCGACAGCATTTAAGTACTGTTAGAGAGTTTCTTAGATCAAATCAACCGCTCGCCTACAAAAATGTTGTATTTTCGCTGTCCTTTTTATCTAGTCAATACCTGGAACTACCCGTCTGTAAAATCCATCCTCCAAAAAATGCTAATTTTTTAACATGTATATTATTTGCTGTATTTTTTGGATCTCAAAGCTGTCTTGACATACCTACTGTATAAAAGCATGATTTTACCACGTGCGCTTTCTGAAGATTCTATTTTTCTAAGTACTACATTGTGCAACCATTGGTTGCTGTTCAAATTTTATAGAAGCGTACAAAAAAATATTTTTTGAATGGAATTTTTACTTAAAATTACAAATTACTAAATTAAATTATTTTCAGGAGTACCGCATCTCCCGGGTCCCTTTTTGCAAACATCACTGGGTGCAATAATCTAGACTTACTAGGCGCTATTTTATCCTTTGCATCTAGATATGTCACCAATCCCCTCAAATCCCCATAGTCCTTAATCGACCGCATTGGCAACCCCGGCATAGCAAAGTTGCATCTTTTATATGTATTTTGCGTCGTATGGTAATTCGTAAACTACTTTATTGTGTTATTGTTCAGTAAACTCCTTACAATAAAGATGTTCTCCTGTCCTTGGATCTTCAAGTACAAAAAAATCTTCCAGGGGACGAGGTTTCGTATATCTTACACATTTATTTACTGCCCATGTAAAAGCAACAAGTTAAATCGTACCAATTTAAAATCTGTGCACACAACTGCTAACTACATGTAAAACGACACAACGCTTCACTAGAAATCATATAATAATTGTATCGCGTGGTAAATACAACTATACAATATTTTTTATTATAAAAAAAGATACTACGAATCGGATGTTTTTAAAACCCCGTAATTGAATGATCCTAAATGCTTGTAAATGCGTACAATTGCTAGCACGGTTACCTGACCTACTTTATAAAAACTACAAAATTTAAGAATGCAGGAAACATCTGCAAAAAACTGCTAATACATTTATTTTTACTGCAAAAATTGCATTTTTACAATATACATTTTATTCTACACGCATACATAATTTTATTGTCGCTTAAACCACTTTCGGCGAGTTTAAATCAGCATATGCATTTACAGTAAGCATTTTCCCTTTGTAAGCTTTATCCCTTTGTAAGCTTTTGTTCCTTTGTTAATTTTTTTGCACTAATATCTACATAGAAATTACGCTAAATCGTTGTATAATTCTACTTTTTGCGCAACACAACTGTTAATTATACTTTTTTACTGTAGACGTTATTGAAAACTACCGATAAATCCCTTCTTATTATAACACTTTTCAAGTTCTTATAATTTTTTTACTTCGCCTAAAAGATGCAAAGGTATGTCCAGGCGTAGAGCAGAAATCACACATAAGCATTCTTCTTGTTTTACTTTGCTAGGCCCAATCATTTTAAAAAAAACTTTTTCACGACTTTTTTTTCCCTTAGAGAAAACTCAAACTCTATGATTTTTTCTATAACTAATATCAAGGTCGTTAACCTTCGCGTATTGCATACTCTACTGATAGCTACCAAAATTTGCGTTTTTCGCGTGTCGTAAACCTTTACAAACATCGGACTCACATTTTCTTGCAAACTCACAGGCTCTACGTAGATATATAAAAAAATTATATTTCTTATGCTTTATTAACCTGCCAAATCTTCTTATGAGCAACAGCGTACTCGTAGTTCTTGTACATGAGTCTACAAACTGTAAAGTTTTTAGTCACAACCATACCGAAATGTATTTTTTTTCTGTCCTATTGTGATTTTCTTACTACTGCTGCTATTCCACCTACATGAAAAGCAGCAGAAAACATAAACATTTAAATGAATGGATCTCGAGAAATGCTGCTCTTTTTTTTTAGAAATTTTGTAAAAGCAGATTTTTCCGTCTGGACGATACACCCGAGGCACTTCCTATATTTGATTTAATCTCAAGGGAAATAATGTTGTTTCTACAGATGCATCGTCTGGCTCAATATAGTCAGTTTTGGACGTTTCGGGATATTGCTTGTTTTCATAAAAAAGGCATATATGTATCGCCTGTTTTACATTTTTTTTGCTTATTTGCTTAATCATCTATTATCTAAGTAAATCACATTCTATTACAGTTTTCATATTAGTACGTATATCCATATTTGTGAATATATTAATATTAGATAAATATCTATATTAATACAAATATCCATACTTTTAAATTTATCTCTAAACGGAAGACAAAATGCCTAGATATTGGTATGTACCTCGTTGACGCGAGCATTTGCTGTATAAAACGAAGTTTATATATAATTTATACATTTAGGTGGAAAAAACACTGTATGTACGTGTTGCTAATCCAGCCTCGTTGTTCCAAATTTATAGATGCTTTGAATGTTATTAATAACAATTCTAGTTATAAAATGTTTATAGCTTTGTTTTTGTCTTACGCAGGAGCGTACCGAGGGGAGGGGGGAAGGAAAGTGTAACTCTTCATCCGATAAATTTAGCACACCAGAATTTGCGGGGAGGGGGGGTCTTTTTTTTGTGCAGAAATTTTTTTTCATTTTAAAAACTAAAAAAAAAGAATAATATTAATTTTTTCAAAAAAAAAATTATAAACTTAAGAACAACAAATTACAACGTTTTTATGCCTTACAATTCATACAACTGTGATCACCCCGTTTCTTGTAAAAATCCTGGGTAGGCCACTAACCTTACGTAGAGATGAACCCGGACCTGGCTATGATCCGGGTTTCCGGCACGTAAAACCAGACTTTTAGATCGTAGACTGTATTTTTCTATAAACATTGTAGAAAAAATCATTTTGCACATGCATAGATATTTCTGTTATTTTTTATGTTAGTTATATATTAAAAACTACAAGTTGTCTGTATTTTAAACCTTTTTGTATGTTTTTGCGTGGTTTTTGTGTTTGTTAAAATTGCTTTAAACGTCCAGACCCGGACATAAAACCAATTTGTGCAGAGATCCATGTTTTGGCCGATCCCTAGCCTTACGTATAAAATGTTTTCCAACTCTTGGTTTCTATTGCCCTTTAACATTTTTGATTACCCTATTTGTACGGCGTAAACTGTTGTTGTTATTAAGGCAAATCTCGTGCCTGATGTGTATATTTTTATGTTTTTAGTTTGCATAGTAAATCTTTTATTTCGTTTTGGCAACTTTACAGTTATCACAAGTAAATGATATATTAAAAAAACTATTTCGATTAATACAAGCGTCAACCGTACGGTATACACTGATCTTCTACCAGTTTTTTATAGTGATAGCAATTCAAGTATCAATTCCTATCATGCTAGTTTTTTTAGAGCCTCTGATTGCTGGGCATTTGTCCGAGCTTCCATTTACATATAAGAAGCGGCTTGCATTAACTGTCGCTACAGATAGCTTGACCCTACCTACCAAGTAGATGCCTGCCCCTATTGTACTTCGTTTTTACATTTTTGAGGTTATGGGTACATTTGCGACCGTAATGTGTGTAAGTAAGGCGTTTACACGCATCAATAATTTGCACGCCAACCTTGATTTTACCCCAAGAAAATAATCCTTTTTGCAGAAGCATTTATTACACGATAATTCGTATAATATATACATTTTATCATTTTTAAGTACAAAATGCTTTTTTACATTGCTCATTTCTTTCTTTCTTTTTGTTTGTTTTATATTAAAATTGTTTACGCATATTAACCGTCTTTTTTGTGATTAAATTTTTGACCAGTGATTTTTACCGTGGGCAATGTTAACTTGTCTTGATTGTTGTTTATGAACAGTTACACATTGTTTCTTAGTTTTTCCAAGAATAATAATTACTAACGACGCTGCATTCTAACGACATTTTGATCTGCCAAGCATGAAAATTTTAGTTTTTTTTTGATGACAGGAAACCATTCAAAAATGATATAAAACGTCCCTTATGTCAATTTCAAATAAATTTGTTACAATTTAATACAAAATATATGTAGTCTCTAGTTCTGTAATTTCATTTTTATATAAAATTTATAGACCGATGATTATTTAGAAGACATAAAAATTTTAATTGCATTTTCAATATTACTTGTAAGCGATAAAATTCAGCATTTCAAAATTACATTCATCTTTTTTTAAACTATCAATTAAATTCATAAAACTTCACAAACGCATTGCATATTAAGTTGTTTTAAACTATATTTTGGTACTAAAAAATGAAAAGTATATAGTGATTGAAGTAGCTTGTCGTCTATATTACTAGCGGCTAGTTTATGCATACCGCTAAACCCACATAAAGACAAAGCTGATAAATCAGTGCGAGGTATAAACTTATCTTCGTAAAGGCGTAAGACACTTTTGTAGATTTTATGAACATTATGAGATAAAATTTAAATCTAGAAATAATGCGCACGTGTTATTTTTTCTATTTACTTCTATAAACATGCTTTGCATTTTTATCACACAATTAGGGATGAGGATTCAGATATTTTTATAGAATCCCCGATCTTTTGTTTTTTTGACATAAGGATTCGAATCCGATCTTCGATCCCTATAAAATGCGCAAAAATGTAAGATATTTTTAAAGGCGCAATTTAACAAATTATAAATAGCGGCGTATTTTTGGAAACCGTAACATGCAGAAAACTTAATTTGGGTTAACAAATAGTATTTTAAAACAGAGAACCATGCAAAAATTACAGACTATAAAACTATAATGGTACAAAAGAATTGCATTAAAGCTTTAAACCAATCCAAACATTTTAAATCTATTTTGGCTAGTTATTTTTGTACTAATTGACAAAAAAACGCAAAATTATTGTTATATATCTTCTTGCGGGATCCCAGACTTCGAATCCACCATTTTTTTATAAAGATTCGTATAGGATTCGAATCTCGATCTTAACGAACCTCGATCCTCAACCCTACACACAATCCTTGTTTATTCGCTACAAGAAAAATATTTACTGTTTCATTTTTTTTCCACCCCGCTTTTAAATATTTTTACACAACCATTTTTGTTTATAACTAGAATGCCGTATATTAAATACGACTGTTAACATTAGCACTGCGTTATTAAGGACCAAATCCTGCATCACAGAGGCTTTATTCTGGCAAGTTTGCAACACTATTAAACGTAAAAGCCAAACGTCTTTACAGACCAGAAACAGCTTAGTAAAAATCGGTATATATTTCTAAGATTTAGTTTGATTTTTGCTGTGAGTTCTGTTTACGGAACAGCTGTTGTATTAATTGTTTATTTAAATATTATTGAGTGTTAAAGCATCTTGTATAATATTCCATATGCAACTGCTTATACTGCGTTTTTTTTTGTCCACATGTCAACACGCAACTATATAGTCATATGTTGTTTCAAATAGTGCCAAAATCGTTTGTTCTCTATAATATATCATATAATAAAAAAGTGGTATATAAAGGGGTATAAAAAATAAATGTGCTGATAAACCGATGATTAATAAATCACGCTTAACAGTAAAAGTTTACGCTTTTTGCATCTAATTGATGCAAAGCTGTTCAAATTGACAGTTTGTGTTCAAAATGTTTTAACGTATTAAATGTACAAATAAAAATGAAAAAAAAACAATAGCGACCTAAATAGCCGGAAACCAAAACTAGCCACAAAAAATGCCTTGACTGGCAATGGCGACCGCAAATGCCAGATTTTATTGTTCGGAAAATGGGCTCTGCAATGGAAGTAAGAAGGTGCTAGATATATAAGACATACTTTAATAATAACACTTACATTAAAATAAGTACACGAAAGCAGTTGTTCTGCACGAATAAGATTCTTATGTATTTAAAAGCCGAGGTACAACCATTTTTCTTTTTTAAATTGCATTGTTTGTTTTCTAAAAAAGCGTATTTTGTAAAAAGAATTATAGCGTTATAAAAATTAAAAAATGAGTTTGAGTGTTTCGCTATTACAAGTATTCTATACCCTGTATACGCATATAAAGTTTTCTTTTAAACCAATTGTTTACTTATAATCAATTGCTAACATATCTTGCAGGTAAGCCTGTATTTGTCAACAAAAAAATCAATTTTGGGTATTTTGGTACCGGGCATTAGCACGATACAAAAAGAGTTGTTTTCAGCTATGTACTTTTTTAAATGGGTTTATTTTTATGAAAATCATTTGCGATGTTTTTGTGCAAAGAAAAAGTTAGTAAAAAACAAAAATCGATTAGTAAATGTTATTTTATTGGTAATGACTTTGCGTATTTCTTCCAGGTAATAAAATTCGACATTTTTTAATAACGAATGAAACGAGTTGCTTTTATTACGATTGCGCGAACAAAATGAAATTAGAAAAAGTGCGACACGGTTCTAAAAAAAAAAAAAATATATAAAAGTCAAGAGACATAATAAAACAACAAATACAAAAAAACTAACTTTTTTGACAATGTTCATACAAAAAACGTATTTTTTTTTTATTTTACATTTTTCCCTAATAAACAAAATTATAAAATAAAATACGGGTGCATTACTAACAAATGTTAAATATATTAATCTAACCCGGACATATTGCCGCGTTTTTTTCGTAATCGATTTATGGCATTGCCAGTAAAATTGCCGGCCATATCCATCATTAATCGCATATAATGAGAGGGTTCGCAGTTTACCAACTTTTTTTTGTGAAGTAAAAAACTTTCTGTAATATTTCTAACAAAAATACTTACACCGAACATATAAGTATACACTCAGTTTAAGATTTTTGCCGAAAAGGCATTGATTTGACTACAAATATAGTAAACAAAAGAAAACTACTAGCAAACTTTTCAATTTTTACCTAAATGAAAAATAAGTATATTTATTATATTAGTAAGTTCTAAATATTACTACATGTGTATAGATGCTTTTACTACAGAAATTTACGTTTTATGCACAAAACTTACAAATGTCTGTTAACTGCACTTTTTTTGCTATATGTTGTGTTAAAAGCATCTACTTGTTCGTATCTGCATTTTTATATTGTAAGTTGTAAAAAAAGCAACAAAAAAGTGCCCGCATCTGCTCGACAGAAGGGTTTTTAGAGATAAAAAGTGGTGTATGCAATCGCTTTTTTTAGTGCTTATTGTTTATTATATTAGTTAAGGCGAGTGCGATTTTTGCTTTTAAAACTTTTTTTTTAAACCAAAAATTACATTCTTAAGCGGTTCACATCTTTATAGTAAATACTAGTAAACATTTAAGTACTCAATAAAAATAAAAAAAAACTAAAACCATAGAATCTTTGCAGCCTGTCATACATTACGTCACGTGCGGTCCACTATATTGACATGTTGTAGGTACTGTTAAATTGCATAAACAATTTGTTTAAAAGATTTCTGTAAAAATATATTTATATTATTTTTCATATT
Source organism: Agrenia bidenticulata (assembly GCA_034694785.1). Classification (NCBI taxonomy): domain Eukaryota; kingdom Metazoa; phylum Arthropoda; class Collembola; order Entomobryomorpha; family Isotomidae; genus Agrenia; species Agrenia bidenticulata. The sequence continues at coordinate 32,040 of JAQFYM010000851.1, forward strand.
TTGTCAATTAACAGTAATATTTTAATGAAAGTAGATTGATTTATAACCTTATTTTTATAACCAATATTAGGGTTTAAATGTAGACTTGTACACAGTTAGATAAACTTTTTGTTGCTGTTAATATATGGTCTTGCATCGCAAAATAGACGCCTTTCTATTGGATTCTGTAGATTTACAATCACAAGAGTTTTCATCTTCGCGGATATTTTTCTATATTTAATAGGTAAATACTGTACAAAAACATTAAATCCAAAATAACATCAAGCATGTTTGATACATGTTTTCAATCATGTTTTTCTTTCTTTATAAGACTCGAATTATTTTGAGAAGGTAAATACGTCAATTGCCGGGTTTTTACAAAACCTTTTTATGTCCCCTAATCAGAAAAATGCCGGTAGCCGGCAAATATTTAGGCCCTACTTAATATACATTACGAACAAAAAAACCTTTTTGTACTATTATAATCGACTAAATCTTGTCTTTTTTAGACAAAGTATACAGTTATTAAAATATAAATTATGAAAAAATATTTTTTATGGAAATTATTATAATTAAAAATAAATTTATCAAAAATAATTTTGTAAAAACATTCTGTCAAATCGAAATTATTAAAAAAATATTAGCAGACATATGAAAATTAGAAATTAAAAAATAATATATATAACATGTCAGAAAAAAAATATATGATATTTGATTTAATTTCTTCAAAAATGATTTCCAGTTTATTAAAAACATTTTGATGATTTTATCAAATAAAATCCAGAAGCGCCGTAATAAAAAAACATATCTGATTGATATCTAGACTTAATGCATTGTTTTTAGTAAGGTTTGTTTATAAAACAGCATTATGTCTTCATTTAAAATAACTAATGTATATAAAGTGGATCGTATTTAACAAGATTTGTAATATATGCATGCGGATCGTAAAAAGATCATAAAAAAAATGAGAAGGACTGCTATAAAGAATTAAACTGCTGTTTAAAATGCAATATATATATTTAGTGTTATTAAACGCATAAAAAACCTTTTGAATATATTTAACGGCAAAGTTATTACAAAAACAGTTTTAAATTATTAAAGCTATGAATGGACTGACAGTAAAACTTATACAAAAAGCATTTTTATTGTACACCAAATTAAAAAATTATATACAGTGATACCTCATATTGAACAACTTTTTTTTTTGAGGGATTTTTACATTTACATAAGAAAAATGAAAAAAAGTTGCTATGTTTTGCAAATAAATATACATGTTACATTGCATCATTTTTGTTTGATTTCTGCTGTTACTTGTTAGTATATACGAATAATTCTTTGTGCCGAATTTACCATATTAGGTTTATTTCTAATTTATAGAAACTTCTAATAAGAGGGATTCTACTGTATCTACAGAAAGATTTGTTTTATATTTGTGCAAAGAATATAGAAGTTAGCGACTGATACAATAATAAGTGACATTATCCAAGGATATTTTATCAAGACAAAACCCCAATGATTAACATGTAAAAAGAAATAGTACTAGACTAATGCTACCAATTAGAGACTGCAACAATCCTAGTTAACAAAGCCGAGAATAACTATTGCTAAATTCGTCTATAGCAATACACCTTTTAACCGCTTTGATTTGTATTTATATACTTTTACAAAAAAAGATAATGCCAGCATGCTAAGAAAAATCTTTATATATATTTACTTTTTAATATACGTACTAATGGCTACTCACATGAAACATCGAAGTTTAACTTTTGTAGATAAAAGTAGAAAATGAATGCTTGTGTTAAAAAAATCTAAATTGATAATTTAAAATGCCTGTTTATTGTGCTAAAAGCTTTCAAACAAAAAAAAACTTGTATATAAACATGATGCAATAAAATAAACAACCTTTTAACATTTGGTTGTTTTAAATATACCAGTACAATGTATAATTGCCTTAATACATGCTAAACTTGTGTTGTGAATAAAGTTATGTTATCACAAGTCTAATGTAGATTTTTGTTTTTAATTGTTTTTTTTATCATATGGTGTAAAATCACTAAAATATTTCGATTACGAAATAACCGTAGTATCTGACATGTTGCATATTTTAAAAATATTACGACAAGTTATAATAATATTGGTAAATTTTACCTAATGATTTTTTTTAAATGAATTTATTGATTATGCAAATATTTATATTTTGTCAGTTTTAAAAAATATTTATATGCGGCAATAACGCTTTTTACAATAAATAAAAATATTACGACCATTTTTATGTTAGAGCAGTAAATATTCTTTGTTAAACAAAAAAACAATAGTTGTGAAAAAGAAAGATTAAGGTTAGCGTTATGACATAAATACATACTTGTTACAAGATTATGTAGGCACAACCAGGAATGTTATCCGAAAAAAATTTAAGGGGCGTGTACAATTTTTTTGACAGGTAGTCAATAGAAACTGCAAGTTTTTTTTTAGATATTTAAAAAGTATTTTTAGTTGAAATTTTTTGTAATCGACATTTTTACACTGCATCTAGATTTGTAAGTGCATGCAAATTGCATATTAACACCCGTACAGTTAGTCAAAAGGGTACGTTTTTTTTATTTGAACTCTGTATTGTTTTTGCAAAAATAAACCGAAGAAAAACAATAGCGTCTATAAAAGTCAATAAGGTTCAATGCCATCTTAAACAGTAAAACGCATAATGAAAAATATTTCTTATGCAGTTGCATTTTGTTTTTTTTTTGCATTAAAACCAACCGCAAAATAGAAACATAATATCTTATTTGTTTACTAGATATAATTTTAACTTATAAACAATCCGGAATACAATTTTTGTATTTTATACGACTCTGCATAAATTCAGAAAACAAAATTGTTTAAAAAAACATTATATTTTTACCATTTAATTTTTATCCGGTTGCTACACATACTTGAGCTATGTCTACTTTTCCAGGCAAAAAAATGATTTTTTTCAAGTTTAACGCCGACTTTTGCACATATGTATAGTTTTATGTCTCTAGGCTATCTTTAAAATGTAATTTGAACTGCCGTAAAAAACCATGCAAAGAGAAAAACTTTTCACCATAACTTATTTATCATAAAGAATATTTTGATTTCACAGTCCTCTTATAAAAAAGGTCACAATTAATTTATTTAGTTTACGCATAAGAGACCGCCTCCAAAAACCATACAATAAGAGACGTAAAATGTGCGACATATAGACAGACACTCAACGCGTACAACAGCAATAGTCACACAAGCATATGGTTTAGGCGCCAAATAAAAATATTTTATATATTATAAAGAGTTTCTTTTACTATCATATTGCGCAACTTTCAGCATCATAGTATTGTCACATAAATTAACGAACCAACGTTGTGAGTTTTTAAGTTTTAAGTCTAAATTTTAGCGTTTTTATTACATGTTAACCGAGTTTCGAGTCAAAGAATGTACAACCTTATGCAGATTATGTCAGTATTTTGTATTAGAAAACCTGTTTAAGCGCCTAGATGCATCTATAACTTGTTGAATAAGCAGACACATTAGTATTTGCAAGTTGGTGCATATCTGCGGCGACAAAAGCGCAAAGCGTAAAAGGTCACGAGACAGTGTATTTTATGACTAGTTCTTATGTTTTATTCTATTACAGCATGACCTCGATTATCCGGACCTTGATTATCTGAATGCTCGATCAACAACCAAAATTTTATATATTTTTTTGAAATTCATTCTACACAAAACGACTAAAAAAAGGTCAAGACTATATATAAATACATAAAAAAATGTAAAAAAATCTTTTGCGTATTGTAAAAAACTGTAAACCCTTGTATGCAGCGTTCAATACTTTATACAGCTTTATAAGCAAAAATAGCTTTTTATTACGCAGCCAGGGGCGTACCCATAAGGGAAGTCGTAAGTGAGTGTATTCCCCTTCAGAGAAAAAAATTACGCCTAAATCTAGGAGGGGGGGTCTATTTTTCGAGCATAAATTTTTTCTGCTTTTTTAAATCTAAAAATAAAAATTTTAATTGCATTTTTTTCAAAAAAAATTAATAATGGTCAAAATATCCAAAAAATATTTTTTTTTATTCCTTTTTTTTTCTAACACTGACTACCTCCCGCTTCAAAAAAACCTGGTACGCCACAGTACTATGCTATCTATAAAATATGTAGTGGTAAATTTAAAAAAACAAATGCCGCATAAAAAAACAAAAAATCAGTGTTTAACGTTTAAACCTCACACACAAAAATACTGTATAATTTACATTTAAAAATAGTAAATAAACAAAAAATCAATAATTAAAGTTTTTTTTTTTTTTGTAAAATCAAGCCATGGTGACTACCTTAAGAATTATTACCGTTTTTGTGAATTTACATGTTAAACCTCACTTATCGTGTAATTTTGTTATTTGCAAAAAAGTCGATTTTTCTGGTCCCGAGGCTACCGGATAATCGAGGTTTTACTGTAGTTTATTAACAAATATTTTTTTAAGAATTTTTTTTTTTACTTTGTACATTTAATTTATTCTGAAAAAATTATCAGGATAAAAAACTATAAAACCAAAACTCACGATTTTGAAAGCTTGAATAATAGTCGAGTTCCGAGCGAACGCACATTAAAAAAAATGCTCCTAAGTCCCCGAGTATCGAGTACCACGAATTAAAGCACTATTTTTCACATCAAATATAAGAATTATATAAAAAAATATATTTGAAGAAACTCTATCAGTTATTTGCGATTTTTCTTAAGTTGCAACGTTAAACCAATGCTGCAATATGTATTGGCTGAATGCGGGTGTTAACCTTACTTATTAATAAAAAAGAATTTATTATCCATGTAAACAAAAAATGCTTTTTGTATGCTGTCCTCAAATTTCGGCAAAAATTAATGCTGGAGTTAACATGAAAAAAAAGCCACCATTTCCAGAAAACTCGAATTAAAAATAATTACATCAAAAATTAGTTTCTGTGTTTTTTCTGTACAAAGCCGTTAGTTATCACGGATATCAACGATTAATTTTAGCTGTTAAAAGGCTACCGAAGAAACAATATACAAACAGAAGAAAATGAAGCTAGCTTGGCTGCAGCGAAAGTACGCTAACACTAAAACGCTTATACATGTTTACAAACGTCAAGTCATAAGATTCACCTGAGCTATACAAGTTCTGCTAGTCAAATAAAGATACTAGAAAAACGCTTGTTTTTACTTTTGTTGTGTTCTTTTTACTTATCTAATACTAAACCGCCTAAAATATTTTATTTAGTGTTTTTTCCGTAAACAAGCAAAGATTTTGACCTAACCGAACAACTTACAAAATAATATTAACAGTAGAGTAATGCAATATTAGAATGAGATTATGTCGTTAATAGATTAACTTTTTGATTCTTATGTCTAATCACTTGATTCTGTAGAAGCCTTTGAAAGTGTATATTACACATATAAAGTGATGTATTTTTCTTGTACATTTTTTTGGTTCTTGTTTAGTATACTAAAAAAAACAGTAGTGGAACACAAAAAACCAAAAACTTTTTTCGTATTATATTTCGAGTATTACATTTCAAGGTTGAAAATCTCTTTTAAGTTTTGAGCATTTGCGCTTGTTTACTTATTAAATATAAACACGTTTTTTGTACACGCTGCGCATAATAAATACAAAATTTTTGCTAGTTTATGCTAAAAAAAGGCCGCATACATGTTTTCTTTACTTCTTGTTTGACTAAAAGTAAACAAATTTTTTTGTGCTTGCCACGAAAATGGCTATACGTAAAAGAATGCGATCAGCTTTTTAAAATGTAAAAAAACAAAATCGTGTATAATTAGAACCAGCTTTATATTAAATTGCATATCAACATAAAATTGTCATTTACACTAAAATATGTAAAAATACACTCTGAAAATGTAAACTAATGCAAATTTTTAATTTTGAGCTTTTTACTATATAAACTTGAACACACCAGTAAAAAAATATTACTTAGAATGAAAAAGAAATCAACAAAAATACAGTTTCATTAAAATAGTAACATTTTTACTGGTAGATTTTTTTTTGTCAGAAATTATAGTCCGAAAAAGAAGATGTTAAGAGCCGTATCTTACACATTTTGTCTCTAATTGTCTGCAAGACACGAACTACTAAAGCACGCTTAACAAGGTTTTTTGTAAGTGATAAAAATAACAGCAGTTTTAAAATGTTTTTACTGCTACAAAAACTACCTCAAATGCTAGATATATTTTTTGGTAACCTTTTTCGTATATGTAAAAGCAAAAAAAATAATAAGAGTAGACTTTTTTCGTTTATACGAAAATTCTTGTTTGACAAAAAGTATTTACTTACATAAAAATAGCACAATACGATAACAATATCAGCAAAAAAAGCAAAAAAAAAATATCAAAATACCATATGTAGATTCTATTCATTATTACTTGCTTTACATACAATTTTGTTAACAGTAATTTCTACAAAAATTAATTTTTTAATTTTTTGTTTATTAAAATTGTTTTATATCTCTAAGCTGTTTTTTGCGCTTTCAAAAATATGCCAGTTCGGTAGACCAAAACGCTGCTTTCAACGCAACATCGTTGTTATATATTACGTTTCAATATACATTTTTACACGTAATTGTGTTTTACCGTGTGGAAGTTTATTTTTATAACTGTATTTGCAGACGCTATTGTTATTAAAAATACAGAAGAGCTATAATATAAGTACAGAACACATACACTAGCATTTGATAGTACTAAATATGTTTTTTTTTCCAATAAATAAAAATAGTTTAATATGTATTTAACAAAACGTTTTTTAATGGCCTTTATGTTATGTTATTGCTTCTATAGATTTTCTAATAACTAAGTACAATTTCTGATATTTACGATTTAACATACACTTCAAAGGATTTTTTGCATGACAGAAAAAAAACTACAAAAAAAGATAAGTGAATGCATGTTGCTTGACCACTGAATTTACTACATTTAGAAGTATAGTTTGTATTTATAGAGAACAAAAAACTTACAAGGCCTTCAATTGTAAGAATACAAAAAATTTGGAGGAGGGCTCAGCGAACCCTTTATATGATATTAAAAATCTAAAGGGGAAGTCTTGAGCCCGTCCCCACCCCCTTCCCCCCATGAGCCCCTCTAGGATATTAGCACTGGGTGTTCTTTTCTTTTAGAATATAAAACATGCCCAAATTACAAACGGGAGGTCTTTATTCGTGCGGAAAAATTTTTAAATTTAAACTCAAATCAAAAACATTTTTATCAATTTTTTTTTAAAAAAATAACGTGTAAACAACTGAAAAATAGGTTCGGAAGCCCTTTTTTTAAACCACTAACTACCTCCCTTTTATAAATTCTGGTTGGGTCTTGCATACAGTTATTACAATGGAAATACTTTTTAAGGTTGGCATAGGGTTCTCAAAACACCGGGGTAGAAAACCCCGGGTTATTTGTATAGTTTTTTTTCGCACCGAGGCCACGGAGAAAATCCGGGGACCCGCATGTTTTCTTTTTGTTGAAGTAAAAAACAAAAAAAAATCTAAAGGCGTTTTAAGACTGCGTACCGACAAAATCTTATTAAGTTGAGTACTTTTATATGTAATAAAATACTGTATTTATGTTTAAAAAAAACTTATTGCTGCTTATAAAAAAAATATAAATGTTTGATTTTTTAATTCCTACTTGTTTGTTTTATGATGGCGGTGTTTTTTCAAGACTCTCTTAAACGCTTTTATTTATTACAAATTTTCTTTTTTTTGTGTAATAACTTTTATAAGAAAAAATGCGAAGCAGCTTTGTAGTTGCAATACTATTTAGATCGCGTGATTTATGTTATAAAATATAATGCCATGTAAATTAAAAAATTTGTCATGTTTCATATAAGATTCATCTAGAAAAAAAATCAAAAAAAGCAAGGTACATTACATTTTATATATATTGCGTAGTGATCACCTTCGCAATCCTAAATTAGACCCATGTTTTTGAGTGCGCCGTAAAGGTTCTTTATTATTTATTAAGAACCAATTATCCTACTACTTAATTGTTTTACCCCGACTATTATTGTTGTGAATGAAACTTTGCGGCAGATCTACCTAGAACTTAATAAATCAATTGTATTAGAAAACGTATTGTTTTTAGTAAAGTGGAACGCAAAGTCTAAAACTACAAAGCGCGCATTTACGCCTACTTTCAAGCTGATTAAGTTGACTTGGACTTAATAGAGAATCCCCTAACAAGGTTTTTTTGCTATTCTGCGGGCATAAAAAACATTGTTTAAGAAAAAGAATTATTATATCGCGTTAACATTGTTTAGGTAGTTAATATTACATTCGTATCTACATTCTGCGTCAACTGCCCTGTTTTGCGTCTCACTGTTAATTATTTTCCATTTCTTATGCCAGAATCATCATATTGCCTCACGCTTTGTATAACCCTATATTCATAACAGTCTTTGACATCCTTTCACTTTTTATCTCATTCCTTATATATACATTGTCGCCTATTTTCAAGGCTGGCATTTTGCTATCATTTCTAATACATTCCAATGCGTTTTTTTATGTCCAATTACCTTATGCCAATTTATCACTTTAACAGTATCTAATGATGGCAGTCCAATGCTCCGCTGATTAGATGCATTATAATTTATATAACAACTTGAAGTATTAAAATTGTTGGCTTTCCAGTCTTTTTTATTGTTGTTTTTAACGTCCTTAAAATACATTTGACTCTACTGCTATCTTAACCTTTTCGGCATCTATCTCAAATATGTGATTTATTTACTAACCCACAAAATATGGAGGAAGTCAAATCGAAAACACGAAATTTGATCCATAAAAGACATCAGATAGATCTAAACATGTTGTATTTATTATTCAATAGTTACTTATGGATCAGACATTATGGGTATTTTTTTGTTTTTTTATCTATTTCTTATACTGAACAAACATTTATGTTCTCGGTCAAAACACATATATGTGATTTTGCTGCTTTAGGGGTATAAAAATAAATCACATATATGAGTTCTTGTGACCGCAAGGGTTAATGATAATACGGTATAGTTGTCTAGTGTTTTTTTCATTTTTCCTCAGAAACTCAACATGGGCCTTGATTGCATATTTTTACTAGTTTTTCGGATAGTAATATACTATACGTAAACTTTAAGATTTTTTCTTTTCTATATTCCAAAATCCTTTTATATCTAATTTTCTTTTTTTTGAGCCCACACTACTCTCGAAAAGTAGTCAATCAAAAATATTACGTGATTTTAGTTTGATATCTTCAACAGTTCTATTCCAGATAATTACCTTGGTTGCTTTTCCACTATAAATCGGCAGGATTTAAGATATGATCTAGAACTTTCTGGTCATGTCTTGCATTGTTTAATTATCTCTATTATCATATTTTTACTTATCATAATTTCATCCCTTTTTAATTCTTCAAAATTGACCAACTGTTGTTTAATTTGTTATGCTAAGTTATTACCTGTCGTTTGATTCTTCATCACAGTTCCTATTTATTGTTCGACCGTATATTCTTCTTAATTATATAAATATTTTTTAATTGCCTGTTTTTTTTCATTGTAGTAAAATTATTATATACCCCTTGCTTATCCGCGCAGTTATCTAAGTATTTAATATTAGGCTCAACTCTCCTTAAGACGTCTGCAACCTAAATCTCCGCTCTGGCCTATATTTTATCATCGAACTACACATTATAAGCCTTTTAAACCTTGCTGTAATTTTCATAGTTTTTAATTCTGTTTTAAATTATAATTTTTTCGCCGTGTGGTCAGTGACCAGTGTAAATTCTATTCAAGTACAAAATATTTAAGCTTTTTCATTGCCCAAAAAGGGTGCTTTTACTGCCTGTACCGTAATTGTTAAGGTACACTCTGCCGCTGTATGGCATCTTCTTATGTATGCTACTATTTAGATTTTGCGGCAAGCAAGCGCCCAGCTCAATTTTTTCGCGTTCACTTGTCGCATTTAAACTCCCCATGGGGTCAGGTAAAAAAAACATAACTCTGATAATACCATTAATTTTTCCTTTTTTTTTTGTTTATCTTGCATGTCCTATACGAATTTTGTATCTTATAAAAGCTTTTTGTAAAATATAACTACCTTATCAGTGATTTATGTATAAAATGGTCAACCATAAATCAAAAATCGTGCAAAATCGTCGCAGTTGCTTGTAGTTTTGTCGTAATGGATATATAGATAATCTTTGCATTCTATCCATGCTTGGTTTTATAACATTACACGTCTTCCGATGGGCAGAAAATCAACTATTTACGCATATCAAGTGATTTGGCTTTTTATATCTTTTGTTCTATTGTAAGAAAGGCGTTCCATCACTAAATATTGATTGCATTTTAATTATATTTTAAATTTACTATACACTTAAATTCATCTATATAGACTGTAATTTTTTTCTTATTAGATCCCGCAATATAAATAACATGTTTCTTTGGAAAATAGACGCTGGGTTCTTACACCCGTGCGGCATTTATTAGATTGTATAAGACTTCTGCTGGTGTAAAAGGAAGTTTTACTCCGATCCTCTTGTCTACGCATGACTTACAAGACATCAGTTTTACAGGTAATTGTTTACAATACTGTAGATACCAAAGCGAGCTAACCAATCTTCAAGATTGTTGGTATTTTGTAATGATCGTGGCTTACCAGTGTATTACGCCTACGTAAATCTGTGCAAAGTTTTTCTCGGTTTTTTTTTGCCATAAAGAACAATAAACACTAACCATAGGGAAATGCTTTTTTCTAATTTTCCAAAATCAATATTCTTATGCACCAAATTATTTTTATCTTTCTATTTCTTATTGACCGTTAAGGCTGTGTCCAGCTTAAAGGCTCAAATGTTGCGTGTTCTATACGACATTCAGCAGGCAAACTATTTGCTTTTTTCACCTCTCTTTTTCATTTTAGGAATTTATTTCCAATAAATATATTTTCCAATTTTTTTTACTATTAACAAAAAAGATCTCCAGTGATTTCTTATCAATTCCAGACACCTCCAATCTAACAACCACGTTGCATTGCAATATTGATCCATCTATGAATCTGTTATTTTTACAACATAATAACCCTTTCCCATTTTTTTACTTTATAGATGCTCCACTACTGATTAACAATCAGTGTTCCAATGTCCAAAATTACTATTGTATTTATACCAGTATATATTATATATGCATGAAAATTTCTTTAAACCACTTCATCGAAATTTTGTGCGCAAACACAAGCTTCTTCATAGACTGCTTTGCCAAGTGCCCCGGTCTTTGCACCTGTTGCAATTATTAACCTAATGTGAATCCCTGTACACAATTTCAGAACACAGAGCTTAAACATCCACTTTTTTTGTACAAAACCTACAGTTGACTTGATTTTAATATCAGCGTGACGTTTTATTAACTGGAAGTGTTAGATTTTTTTATTTTTGTTGTATCTTGTCTTTTTTACTATTAAACTTATTTTATTACTCGTTCGATTAAGACATCAAGATCTTGATATTTTCTATTTATACAACCAATTGTATATTACTGGTCAAGTTCGTTTATCAAAAATGCTTAAAAACAGCGATGTTAATATATTACGTGAATTGCAAATTCTTTTACCCGTTAGAAAAAATCACAGTGCGTTATATCGCTGTCCTTTTTTTTAGCTAGGTTTGTCTAGTACAGAAGTCTGATACCAAAATTTTGAATTTATCTAATATGTCGACCATTGAATTTTTGCATTACTAATCCATAGTACCACATCTATATATCTGTAAATGATCTTCGTATATTTTTTGCCATTTTGCTCTGCAATTTTATTAATTCAAACCAGTATCTGATTTCCAATAAAAAAAAAGATGTACAATTTGTATGTTCATTGTTCTTATAGAAGTTACTGTCCCCTGTATACCGAGCCAAACTAAGAAACCTCTTGTAATTTCTGTTTTAATTGTAATATTGGAAAGAAACTTAGGCGCATTTACATCGTCAGGTTCATTTATATCTGTTTTACATGAGCCGTGGAAATTCCGCAAACTTTATTTACACCATCCGAACCCTACTATTTTATTATGAACCATACTTTATATAGTTGTGTCTGGAACGTTGCGTCAGATCTACCGGAAACCTTCCCAGTCGCTTTTATTACGCATATTTTGACGGAGATCATAATTCCAGCGTTGTACACAAAAATATCACGCATGCGCGCCTATTTTGCAGTTCTCTAAGTCAAGTTGGATTCGACAGAGGATGCCCTAACAAGATTTTTGCAATTACCGGGCCATATAAAGTATTTTCACACAAGGGTTTATAACATTAAAATAACACCTTTATTAAAGTGTTATTAACACACTTATTTTAGAAAATCCGTCGTTTATATAAACCTCATTTATGCAAGTAAAATTTCAGCAATTTCAAAACTAAATTTAAAAAAACTAAAAACGAAACACTTATTTGTTGCCATTTTTGTAAATAAAGGATTTTTCGTATCTGTGGTTTTATATACTCAAAAATGTAATTTTCGTTTTGTATAAAAACATTAGAAACCAAGTATAATCTGAGTTCAAAAACAAATAAATAAGCTTTGCTTACTTCAAGCACGTTTTCAGTCTATTTTATTCTACGATTTATATTTTCTAATTTTTTTTCTGGATATAAAAACTAAATTTGCAAAAGACACAAATAAAATAAGGATTACTTTAATTATAAAATTTACGAAAGAAGACAGATTGTACATTACCTATATATATATTTATTTTAAATTACATGTTTAGTTTCTAGACTTGAATTTTATTTAAGCGCAGGAGTTTAAAAATACCGTGGTAAAATAGTAAAACACAGAATGAATCGTTGAGCCATACAGAAAATGCAAAAACTTTTGTAGGCCTTTTTTTTATCTCTAATTCTAGTATCTTTGTGCTTTCATAATACAGTCACTTTTTTCTAATGTAAACCTGTCCTAATATGAACGTTCACACTTACCCTTAAATTGGGGAATAAATTTTTTAAGTGTTTATATTTTTTTTGTTGCTGTACTACTATAAGAAGCTCAATGAAATGTCCCTCTAGTGTGGACATCAGTCAAAAATTATTATATAATCAAATTTATGTTATATTATTCACATATAAAACAAAATATAAACGTAAATTGTAGCTTGCGAACAATATTTGTACTCTTAAGCGTATGTACATGTATTTGGCTGTATATCATACGGTTTCATCAGACGAATGTTCACATAAAACTCATATGTAAACATCTAAAATTTTTGCACGAAAGTAATAACATTTGTAAATAAGAAACATGAGTTACCTATTTTATTTTATACTCACTATAAAAAGCGCATCAAATAGTATGATTCAACGTTAATGCAGCACTTTGCACAGTTGTAAGAAACAGCTTTTATTACCTTGTGTCAATTATTCAAATAGTTACAAGTTTTTTAGCAACACCAAAATTGTTACAAATACTATCTGGTCGCACCATTTGATAATTAGTAGTGCACGGATGACAACACAAGCACAAACAACAAAGGTAAAATTTTGCTTGCTTATTTAAAACAATTATACTAAATTAATGGCTGCTTTTCTTTTAAACGTAAAAATTTAGCATTTGTAGGCTACTTGCAACATAAAACCAATTTAAATCGTATGAAATGCAGCAATAAAACTATAGATCTCTACTAAACATCGCCAGGCATTTTTATTCATATAAAAGACCATTAGTGAATTGTAAAACTAAACACAACTATGTCTACCGCCCTAACCCGGAATACTTCAGGTTATCGGCCGGAAAACTTCCGGTCCGGCCGGTCCCGGTAATAGATTTTATAGACTTTTGCCGGTTCCGGGTTTTTTTCGGTATTTCCGGCATTTCCGGTACTGGCATCTGTTTTTATATATAATATATTGTCACCAAATCTAACAAGGCCGCAATTATACAAAAAAGTTACGCCTATCAATTTTTTTGTCGGTATTTTCTTTAAAAATCATATCAAAGATTAAGTAGCTATAAAAAATAGATATTTTTTAATACACAAAAAGAATATTTTTTATCTTGTACAAATAGCAAAATAAGTAAAGTATGATTCGCTTTGTAATATGAGCAGTTAATTGATTTCATCAAATTTTTTTAGTTGCAATTTAGAAAGCGTTCACGGGTTATATGTTTTTTGTCAATGCTATACTAGAAAGTTTTTTCTGGAAAATGTGTGGGGTTTTATTTGCATAACATCGACTGCAAGTCTTTGTAGATGCGTGTAATATAAAGCTTCTGCTTTGTGAATTTTCGATATCTATAATTTATCATTTGAAACAACTATTTCTCGTGTAAAAAATGGCCGGACCGGCTAGTCATTATTCAAAAAACTGTGGCTTAACAAAAAAGTAACAAAATACGTTTAGCATTTTTTACACAGTATGTGATTTTTTGTATGTAACTCTGCATATCTAAGCTTAAAAGGTACTGCAGACTTTAAGTTTGTTTTTGACAATACGTCAAACAAGTTACAAATTATTATCGTTGCAAACTTTATATTTTTATCGCAATATTAAATAAGAGTGATTTACGCAATTTTTGTAAAAAGAGTTTGATATGTTAGGTTTATTATATCAAACATCTGTATAGTAAAGCATGATTTATATAGATATTATCTATGTATATTTATATGTAATTAAACTACAAAGTACTATTTTAACGTAAAAAAAAGAATAAAATTAATTAAGCTGCAATAATTCAGTGGTAACTATGCGACATAAATTAGTAATTACAATGCATGATAATATGTATTTTTGTAGACTGTACATCTATTTACAGACAATTGTCTATCTTAAAAAATAATATGTACATGTTTTTATAAAAAATAACTATGCTAACAAAAGTAAAAAGATGAGGATAAAGGAATGTTTGAAATCATCAGCATTACTATTGCG